>JAVQJF010007566.1:0-40575 GCA_036023855.1 Gadopsis marmoratus
GTGTTTAAAGTTTAATTATAAAAAATAGGCCTATCAGGCACATGTCACTGTATACTGTATATTGCACAATACATTTAATTGTGAAACGTTAAAAGTAAACTTACTTAGGCCTACAAAGTTACACAAGACGTACAGTATTTATACAGTTAGCGTCGCTGACGTTGACAATAATCAGCATTGACGACAGGTTTGCTAACAAGCCAAGATGAAAGACCTGCATGGCATTATCATGAACATTGAACGAGACAGGGGAACTTATTTGCTTACTAATGTTACACAGCTAAAACGTTTTTAACCACAGTAGCAGATGGATCAGAAATTATACTCATTTTTCAGCGACAAGTAGCGGCCGGGATCTCAGATGTCAAGACCAGAAAGAAATTTCGGGTCTCGCCAAACTGTTCGAACGAGGTCCCGCCTCTGACGTGGCCATAAGCCAATCATAGTTTCGACTGGCGGGGTGGCCAATCAGATTCCAAGGGTGGCACGTGCCACCCAAGGCCCCCCCTCTGGACACGCCTATGTGAATGGAGCAGACCTCTGGTTTTGTGCTCACTGATGTCTGCAGACGGGCCTGGCTGGTCGCAGTTTTTCCCGTGTTTCACACTAAATGGATCAGGGATCATACATACTGTTCTGCTGCCTCTGTGAGACTATGTTTAGAAAACTATCTCCATGGTCTCTGATGAGATTATGACTGGGTGAGGTGAGGTGATGGCGGTTTTGTTCTCACTCACGTGGAGACAAAAACCTCAGTGACTCCAGATCATTTGAATGCTTTGAATGAGCCCTTTGCTAAAAGCGACACCAGACATTTTGGTCCTTGGTTAGAAAAATGTGAGAAGAAACTGCTTTTCAGTTTACAGTGACAGGCAGATTGTGTGACACAAGATGATCGATGAGAATAATTAACGCCTCATCACATAGTCCTCCTTATAGTCCTCTGAATTTTTTTATATCTTATCAGTGTTGGAGTTATGGAGTGTCTGTAACGTCTTTAGTCTTCCCCTGCAGGTCCTTTGCCATGTCATCCACAGGCCATTCATCACAGCATTATCACATTTCCAATGACTGCTACACCACTAAAGAACTGTATGGAATTTAAGTGGCAGTGTTTCTCCAATACAGGCTTTAACAGCTGAAAATGTTGCATTCATAAGCAGGTTATGAGACATTCTATCATTAGATGTGTGCAAGGTTAATTTGTCTCAGGAGTGTTTTTCCCTTTGAGAAAGAGGAAGATTATTCCATGTTTGGAAACATTTAATGTATTGCCACAATATCAGAGGTGGGTTTAGACCCTCTAAACCAAATAAAAAGCCCAGTGTTTGAAACAGAAATGGGCAAAGAATATTTTCTTATGATTCTTTTCACTCTTTCCTCCATCTCCGTCGTGCTTGTTAATCATCCAGTTTAACCACGGAGATCCCACTTTAACTCTTACTTTTCTGATAGCCATCTTGTCTCCCACCCTCCATGTCCCACTGCAGACTGACTTTTTTCTCAGCTTTTCCTGCATTTGTGGCCTTGCTCGAGGCTTCCTGCTCCTCTGGGAAACACTAGTGTGCGTAGCTTTGTGGTGGATCTTCACAGATTCACAGTGAATTGTCCAAGCCTGCAAGGTATTTTTTCTCTCCTTACTGATGGTTATAAAGTGTACACATACATACAAAACCTCTAGCGAGGATTTGATGGTTTGTGGTTTCAGGGTATGAATGCTAGCAAGGTTATATGTAGATATATTGAATTTATATGCACTGTTGTGTATTTTTCTATGTTTCTATGTTTTCTAGGTATCTGTAGAAGTGGTGATGCCAGATTTTGAGATTGGCAAATTTTTTTTACTGAAGTAACCCTGGAGTGAACTCTTAATTGGACATTGCACTCACTATTATTCTGTTTTTAGTTATATTTATAATTACTGCGGTATTTTACTGCACATTTTACCTTATATTAATTTTTTTATTATGTTGTATGCGTGTATATGGGTGTGTGTGTATGCATATATGTGTGCACATACACGTGTACATATACATGTCTGTGTATATATCTCGGTCACTGTAAATACATATAAATACATTTATATATATATATATATATATATATATATATATTTATAAATAGATTTTTTAGATTTTTAATATATTTTATATTATGCAGAGCCTATGCAACGAAATTTCGTTCTGTATACACTTGTGTATATTTGAATGACTATAATAAAGTCAAAGTCAGATTATGTTCAATGACCGTGTTCTTTAAATGATTTACTCACGATATTTGCGCTTGGCAACTACAGTATAGTTAAGGTAAGGTTGAGATTACAGAAAGATCATGATTTCAGTTTAAACCTTATACCTGCATAATCTTCTGGCCACTTGGGGAGAGTGGAACAAGCTCTTAACACAACATTGACATATTATCAACTTGTTGATATGGTTTGCAAGCAGTTGCCTGGTTACACGTCCAGCAGAAAAGGAAACAATGCGTTGGTTAACAGAGGCCCAGCCCAACTGAACAGTGTGACAGTTTTAGGTTCACGTAATGCACAATGCTTCAGAGAGAGATTTTTTTGTAGTTCGTAGCACAAAAAATTGATTGCTGAAGAGAGTTTGCCTGTTGATTGAAAAGCTGTCGTCACACATGTGCTTGATTAATATTTCAGCGCTGGCAAAGCACAGACCATTTTAATGTTCTCAGCCATCAGCTTCATCCTTCGTTATCACCCAAATTTAGACTGCATGGAGATGGATGCGAGTCGCCAGCCCATCGACCGGCCCGCTCCTGCCCTGTTGATTAATGGGGTCCTTGCTATTTTGAGGTCACAGGGGTTTGCCTGAGCAGATATCAAAGTGAACGGATTTGCTGCCCAGGATTTGGCTCCGCTGGTCTTCTCCATACTCGAGGGAACGAGATGTGTGCAGTGGTTGACCCCCCTGAGCTGGAGTTCTTCAGAGAGAGTGGGTTTTGATTTAGTTTAAAGCTCTAAAGTTTGAAGCAGAGGGTCAGTTTGTCTTGACGATGGCCTTCATTTTAACGCTGACCAGTTCTGCTGGAACTGCTGACCTTTGAGATTCTTGATTGCTGCTGCAGCTGTCCTGAATGAATCCAAGCCTCTACCTTTATTTTTTCTCCCTCTACTGATTCACCTGGCACCACAGTACAGTATACAGAAGGCTTATTTACCTGCGATTCTGGCCTTTGAGTAGGTGGCCGTCCACGCCACAGGGGCGCGTGGGCGTGGTGGTTCCAGTGGTTGTTGGCCAGAACGCCATCTGCACAGGTGATGCTTTTATTAAAGACATAAAGGTATTAGTTTTCCAAACTCTGTGGGATTAGTCCAGGACACCGCTTCACTCCTCTCCCATGTCTGTCTCTTATTACTGCATAACAATGAGAGCTCTGTATGTCTCTGCCACTCCCCGACCTCAGTGAGTCTTTGTCTGGGTGCCTCATTATCCCCTCACCTGGCACCATTAATACTTGTTTGCCAGAGGGAGATTGGAGATAGAAGTGGGGTGGAGCTCGAAGGTCCAAGTATTGACCTGTCACTGGCTGGAGAGAGTGGACAAATAGTGTTGATCGGTGGAGAGAGTCACTGGAAAGTGGGACGACACCGGACAAAGCACATCACAGTCGAGCAGATGAGACTGGACGAGAAAGTCACTGAGGGCGTTTTCAGCTGTGGAATCGGATCAATAAGCTTGCAAATGACACAGATCAGTCCCTGACAATGATCTCTCCCATAACAGGGATAATGGCAGCTGTGTGTGAAAAATACTCAAATTAGAGCAGCGAGGATGAATAGTCATGCCAGTCTTCTCCTGAAGGGCCCTTTTTTCACATCAGTCTCCGTCGGCAACAGGGTTGCTTGATTGTGATCATAGACTATATATAAAGACGGATGACATGACAGCTCCCCGACAGTGTAGCCAAAACATCTGGATCGCCCCCTGGTGGCTGACTGCAGTGTAGGTCATAAACACGCCCCCTCCATGTTAGCGGATGGGCCAAACTGAAAAAACAAAGTACAGGTCAAATCAAATTTTCAAATTTTTGTTCATATTTCTGGTAAGTTTGGTTTTGATTAATTATTTGATGCTATATGGATGGTACATATCGGTACACAGCGCCGTAGATAATGTGATGACAGCACTGACACACTCCCTCACACCCAACAACCACTGGAGCTCTCTACATAAGTGAGATAGTGTCATCAGATTAAGCCAAACACAATGCTCCTGTTCCAAGATGGTCCCCATCAAGACGCCCTGCATTTCTACACATGACTGTACATCAAAAAGTCACTTTGCGTTGGAGTGGCCAGGTTACCAGATGGGAGTCTGTATGCTAGTAGGAGGAGGTCTGTGAGTCTACAATCTGTTCTAGTTACGTTCCAGATGTGAAAGTGCGTCCGTGCGAGAACAGGCGGCTCGTCTAAAGTGGCTTTAAACAACCACACATCAGTTTAAAGCAGATGATCGAACGCACACTGTCACTGCCATCATGCAGTGATCAAACAGTTAATCCGTTAGTCAGCGGACAGAAAATTAACAGCAAACAATTAACAAAACAAATACTGAATATGATCATTAATTACAGTTTGAGAAAGATATTTAATTTAAGTCTTTTTCTGACAAATATTGCATTTTAATTTGCAACAATTCTCTATAAATGGAACTCCAGGCCTTTATTTGTGGTGTACTGTAAATGGTTTTGAATAAGATACACTTAAGGTACATCGGCCACATATTTGGTGTCATGGTATAATGACACACTGCTGGTTTTGGGTTTATGTTTTCTTTGTGTATATGTGCAATGTTTGATGTCAGGCTGTCGAGCACTAATTATAGCTTTGACAGCTCTGGACGCTACGTTGGCTTCGCTGACTGACAGGACAGTCTGCCTCTCTGTCCCGAATACCCAAGGTCAAGACTCGGAGGTTTTCACAGGAGATATTGATAGCTCTGTCCACCAGCCATCTGTACTTTAAACATAACTTTGCAGCTACCAAGCTTACATCAAAGTTAGCCTGTGTTTGTCTTCTTCGACGCAGTCAACTTTGACGCAGCATAAATAGTGTAGACACCTGCATGTAGGGACACATGAATCATCCAACAGACTCTTTTTGTTGTTTGAACCACTCACACTGTTAAGTTGTCATTATAGTTGGTAAAGTCAACGCTTGCTGACAAAACCTTGTGTTAATACACTGTTATATAACTTATAATTAACATCGCCGCTCTCTTTAATTTGCGCAGCCTCTTTACGTGCCTCGCCATGACAGAACGGGACACATTAAACTGGAATAAGGCTGCTTTATGGGTTTGCACACGTGTGGTTTCATCCAGATGTATTGCTCTTTCTATCCCAACAAGCATATTAAAAGGCCCTTAAATTTTCATTTTACACCCATGGCAGTTTTTGCTGAATTTTCATTATGGTCTCTTGGATGTGTTCATGTGAGGGACGAGTGCGAAATGGCAGAGCACTGTGGGTGGTCTCTGTGGATTTATCTCCTCGGAGCGCCTTCACATTTTGCTTTTTGTAAGAGAACATGAATTCACAGCACAGAGGATTATGTGTGTTCTGTGCCCTTACACAGGCACCTCTTGTTTTCCTCTTTGTGTGTGTTGTGTTGAGCTGTGAGATCTGTGCCCAGCTGTGTAGCTAACGCCGTCTCCTGTGCTGCTGTGAGTTGGGAAGCATTACACGATGATGCACCACGTCCATCTGCTTTTTGCACCAATTATCATTTTTAGGCACAGTAGGATATCAGGTACGATGATGAAGTAATCGGTTATACAACATAACACCAACTAGGGCAAGATTTAGGCTTTTAAAAAAGAGGTGCCAAATACTGAAATGATAGCAAAATAAATTGCGGTTTAAACTGGATATCTACAGCAATTTAGTTGTAAAGACTAAAGGCCTTTTAGTCTCAACCTACAGTCTGACTTTAAGATAGTTAAATACTAATAATAAAAATAAACTAATGATTGTGATTGTGATTTTCAGTCTTTGCCGTTCCATATGCTTCCTGTTACATTGTTAAGCCTTTACCGCACAGCAGAAAAAAAGAGTTCTCTGTGCAGAGCATCGCTTTTATATACTGGGGACATTAAATTGAGCTAAATGAAGGGGTTCAATGACTGATGCCAGCAGAATGTGCATAACCTGAAGATAAAGGTTTTCATGTTTGAGCACAAAGGAAGCGCGAGCACAAAAACGATGGCAGCAGGCTGGATCAGGAAAAACCTGTCTGCGTAATGTACTCACATTTTACATGACATTTCACAGCACCACATCAGCGCCCTGTCATTAAGCTGCAAACCATGATCTTCAGTAATGCTCATGTTAATGTAAAAAATACACCATTTCACACTCATCCTGTATTCTCAGCACTTCCTCAGACTGTCGGCCTACGAAGATTTATCATCAGAATCATCAGTGTCACTCAGCGTTGGGCAGTGACACACTGCTTAGTAATAAAATCACTAACAGGATATTAAGGATTGCAATTTGAAATACTGTAATTACATTATATACATATATCTTTGCGATAGTGTAAAGTCACACACACACCAGCTCTCATCGCTCTGTGCTGGCAGCAGAAACAAAGCTTAAAGCAGCTTCAAATGCTATTTTCAGAATGACAACGTATCAAATGACGATATAGAAAAAATGTGACAATTTGATAGGAGTAACTCGAAGTGACAAACTTGCAGAGAATTATCACTTAAATCTGCAGCTTCTGTGGAAGCGTATTACTGCCACGCTTAAAAATGGTAAAATGGTAATGGACTCTTACTTATACAGTTCCCAAAGTGCTGCAACAGTAATCTAAGCTTTAGCAGTAGTCTAATTCACCCATTCACACACGATGGTGTGAGGGACAAAACAGTAAGGCATCAGGACACAAGGTGTAGTTTATTTACCAAAATACCCATTTAAACAATTTACAAAAATAAACAATAATTGCAGCCTATAAAAGTGGTGAACTAAACAGAACTAAACAAAGGAATTCAAACAGGTGCACAACTCAACCAACAACCAAACCAAACACAACTGAACTCACAAAACTGCCCTACAAACAAAGATCACAGGGGAACATATATACTGGATGATCAGGCCAGCATAGACATACAGGGGGGGGGTCACAGAAACAATTAACACTAATTAGCTTTAATGGTCTGGCCGGCTTTTAACTTAAACCAACACCTAAGAAACATAGCAAAATGAAATCCCAAGTGCGACCCCAAACAACTTATTTCCCAAAATAATCATTTAAACGTTTTCCATCTTCCCCTTGGGTTGACAGGCAGTTGGTATCTGGCACCTCCTGTTTATCAGGCCACCGTTTCCCCAGAGCTCATCCTTTGCTCCGACCCCAGATGACTCCAGCAGCAGAAGCACGGTCCCCCCAGCATTAAACAATATAACTCAATATAACCCCCGGAGTTAAAGGACATTCACACTACCCTCTGAGCCACAGCCGCCCCAGTTCAGTACCATGTTATCACGTGAAAAACATATTATTGTAACATTTATTATAATGTTATAAGCTTTTGGTATAATGTTTTTCTCGTTACAACAACAAGATGTCTCTGTCTGTCTTTTTCTGGCGTGGCAGCAATACGCTGCCGTACCGCTCAGCTTTACGGAGCTTTATAGTGAGTTTCAGCTCATTGTCTAGCTTTCCGGCTACAATTGTACTGTTTCGGTTCACTCTCGCAGCTCTCAAGGGGTCGTTTTCGGCTGCAGCAGGCAACTGTTTTCAATGGAAAAGCTCTAAAAGAAACTGCAATGAAAATGTAGATTGAGTCTGTTTAGGTGTAAAATGCTACGAGTCAGCGCTGCCTTTGCTGGGCATGGTGGCAGTTTTTGCCTGCTACAGGAACCTCTATCCTCAAAGTGAAGTGATCTATAAAGCCTACTGTGTTATACTGTTAAGCCATCCTGGGAGGTCGTATAGCTGCCAAAGCTGTAGTGATGCCCCCAGGCAGAGAGAAGCAAGTGTAGTCCTTCCTCCATCCAGTGATGTCAGAACGTGTGAGCTGGGCGGAACTTGGCCAAGCAGCGAAACCGAGAGCATTGGCAAGTATCATGGATGAAATGGAAATAGAAACCCTGCTCCTAATTACTTTCAAAACACGCAGAGCTGCATAGGTTCAGCCTGCATATGCGTACAAAAGCCAAACAACGCAGTAGAAGAGGAGCAAGACATTTTAACTGAAAATCTTGGCAGTCAGCAAGACGCCTGTCAGGCTTTGACTTTGCAATCTTTTCTAAACATGTCAAACCTGTAATTGTGTGGAGCCGTCCTTTTCTTAACCCAAACATAAACAGCATGGCAGCCCCACCACAAAACGAGACGTCATCGAAAATGTGTAATATTCAAGCTATAGTGCACATGTCTGTTATTGTCAATGCGGCCACAACAGTTTGAAAATCCTTGTGCTATACTTTCTTTTATGTGGATGTGCAGGCACCAGAAGGCATTAGTGTGTTGCCTGTGTTATCGAAACTCGTTGTTCTGCTAAACACACCGGCAAATGCACCCACGGGACTAAACACCTCACTGTATCAATAGGCAGACGTCATGAAAATCCTCGCTCCCGGAGCCTCTTTGAGCCAACTTTTCAAGTTCATTCGCAACCATCTAATCTCCCAAACACATTCTGCTCATTCTGCTCTCTCCTTCAATGGTACATAACATCAGCGTAATAGGAAAGCAGGGACACAATGTGTCGTGTGCGTGTGCCCCCCCCCCTCACCGCTGTTTGACAAAGTGCATCTCTGGCTCACCCAAAGAGCCCAGGTGCATTATGGAAATTGTTCTGTCGTCTTCGGTCTTGTAGCAGCGTCCTCTGAGATTTGCAGTCGCACTCATTTCCACAGCTCACTGTCAGCACTGTGGCTTATAACAGGCAGCGGCTGAACGCCTGCACGGAACACATGCACACACATGCTGTCTGGCGGATTTACAGTGATTGTGCATACGCGTGTGACTGTGCTGAAAGAACGTCAAGTCAGGGAATGTAATTACAGTACTTAGAAAAGTGATAAGAATCTAACAGTGTATGGCACAACCCTGAAACTTACTCCTCCCCCATGTAAGCCTCTGAAATTTGCTGAACGGGTACAATCAAAAGGCAGGAGCAGAATGTGTCTTCAGGACCATGGACAGCATCAGACGACATATCTACATGTCATGTGAGTGAGAGCTTCTTCTCTAATCATCTGTCATAAGGAACACAATCAGATCTCATCATTACAGCATCAATAGTCTAGTAGTGCGCCTTGACCCAATTAACTCAGAATGGCCCTTTTTGATGACTTTTAGAGTAGCGGTTCTTTGCATGTCACACTTTCAGTCTGTGGGTCTGTGGTTGCATTGATTTATTTTCTTTTGCTTTCCAAAGTATAGATCTTGGTTTTAATAGTTACATTGTTTATTCAGCAAAGTATGTTAATGCCAAATAACCAACTTTCATTCACTCTAATATGAAATAATATCAATGAATAGCTGCTATTTATATCTCCAAAAAGTCATCAGCCATGGGCAATTAGGAGACAACAGGTCCCTGGACACAGACATGTAAAATGCCCCCTACCACTCCTACATAGGAGCAAGACACCCAGACTGAAAGAGAAGCAAAATGTCATGTGTAGTTGTTTTGTGTGTGTTTGCAGTTGTTTTGCGTGTCTTTGTGGTCGTTTTGCGTGTTTTTGTGGTTGTTTTGCGTGTCTTTGTGGATGTTTTGCGTGTTTTTGTGGTTGTTTTGCATGTTTTTGTGGTCGTTTTGCGTGTTCTGTGGTCTTTTGCATCACTGTAGTCATTTTGTATCTCTTGTACCTTGTGATTGACTTTCTATTAAGAGATGTTAACAGTAACTTTATATAGCTATCATCTTCTGAACCACCTCTAGCCACCCCTCTTGCCCCACCTCTGAACACAGATAACAAAGACGATCCCAGAGGTGCAGCATATCTGTTTTTGTCCACCAGTTGTGGACGTTAGTCATTAGTCTTGCAACTAATTTTCCAAACATATCAATTATATTATACAAAGATGAGCAGCACTTACCTCTCGTTCAGCGGTGCCGGGCCTCTTTCTGTTTTTCTGTGAGTGGAGGAGGGGTGGAGGGTCCATTTGAAAGAGGTGATTGGGTGAGTGGGTGGAAGGACAGATGTCTCTATGTTGCGATTGCGAGGGTGTCTGTAAGCTAGCTTAATTTCCGGCCGCTGCTGTTTGGAAGGTTAAGAGCGATCGCTCTGCTGGAAGTGAGGAGCGAGACACTCCAGATTAATTGTGCAGCCCCTGAGTGCAGAGCGTCATGACACACAGAGACCAAGGCCGGCTGAGAGAACACTAGTTTGGGGGATTAATTAGTGAACTTCGTTGAGAGCTTAATGACGCCATCAGGGTGCTTTTCAGTAATTCTCTACTCCCTTTTACAGTAAATATATTCAAAGTGGAAACACGAGTTAGGCTATGGACGAAGGGAGTTGATTGCCACTCTGTAATTTACAGCCTGACAACCTTGTAAGTGCGAGAAGCGTAGGTGTGCGGGTGACAAGGAGCTTGCTTTTCAGATGACAGCACCACAATGCTTGTCACTAGATGTTTTCCTCCAATCAAAATCACATTATGCTATTCTTTGGAAATGTCAACAGAGCAAACCTCAAACTTTTGATACTTAACGCTTTTATTTCGCTTGAATCCTCCAGCAGCTCTCTGAGTCATGTGACGGACCAGAGAGAATGCTTGGGTCGAGAAATACTGACATAATCATTCTCGTGGCTGCGGAAAATTTTGACCTCCATTTTGGCTCTCTGGATGTCAAAGAGGCCCCCGACTGGGGTCAGAATGGCATATTTGTGCACTGCGCTGTAGGTTATGGGACACTGACCCCCTCTGCACACCCACCATTTTCACACAGGCGTCACTCAAACACTGGATGTTACCCTGATGGCCCCTGATTTTCCAGCTTGAAAGACTTCCTTTCAACTCTGTGATAATCTGGGGGTCAATTTGGCACCAAGGGGCTGAAAGTAAGGAGTCCCCAGTCTCTACGTCAATGCAGCTGTGGAGATGGAGTTTCCAAGCAGAAATGGATTATATTTGACAAAAGCGTTTTAAAATTAAAATAACCATCCTCTAACGGTTGAGAAATAGAGGAGTTTTGATGTGTGCTCTCCTGTTTGCACATACATATGAAACCCACTTTTTACACTATTTTCACCAGACATTTAAATGTATTCACGCTCATTATTGTACCTCTCTGTGTTGTAGTTTGCGTTGTCAGTGGACGAGTCTGCTAGTCTGACATCACCAGACCCCCTCACAAATGCGCCGTGAGCTTTTCAGAGGGAAGAAAAGCATTGGCAGAGTCGTCAGGAAGGGCATTTAAATTAAACTGTGTCTTGACCTTGTTTTTTGAAACATTTTCAAAACCCGAATGTGATGATTCAGTTCGAATTTTAGTGTGCGCTGCAGGGTTTTAAGGATGCCACTGAAAGAACTGGTACTCTACCGCTGGCAACCAAGGTAGGCAGACATAAAGCTGTTCCTGAAGAACGCCATTTATGTAATATTTGTGACCTTGGTGTTGCTGAGAGGAAGAATATTATTTTAGGTTCCACTGGCCAGTGTAAAGTGACTTGAAGAACCCTGATTTGTTTTGGTTGTCTGAAGGTAACATGCTGAGTTGACTCTTTTAATGAGAAGATATTTGTCTTAGCAAGATTTATAGAAGATGCATGGCAACTAAGACACTAACACTGTCTCCAACATTATACAACATTTCTTATGATTGAAAATTGAAAGAGCGAAAATGTAGATGTGCGATTTGTTATGTGGCCATCCTGGTTGCTGTTGCTCTACAGTGTCCACGGTGCAGGACGTCCAAATGAACAAATCAGTCAGTCAGGAAAGGAAAGGCGTCTTCATGTACAACACTATTTTTTTCATGTTGTGTAATATTTGAGGGCATTTTATGAGTTTTTTAAATTTACACTCAGAATTCGGACAGTCCAAAAGAAACGGTTGACAGTAAATATACAGCAAATAGGGAGTTGGTCTGGAGCACTGTAAAAAAAGAATCCGTAGAGAAACAGAGAATGTCCTGGCAGAAAATCAACAGCACATTTTCCATAAAATGTACAGACCATTCCTTCAACCCTAAAACGGAAATTTCCGTAGATTCACAGTATATCCTCCGTAGGAAAATATTCCGTAGAAAAACGTGTAATGTCCTGGCAGAAAATTACCAGTACAACTTCCGTAAACATTGCAGACTCTTCCGTCAACCGTCACACGAAAAATTCTGTAGATTCACGGTTTACCCTCTGTACCATTCACAGACACTTCTGTCAACCATTAAGTAGACATGTCTGTGAAATTGCAGTATATCATCTGTAGTAAAATTTCTTCACCGCTGACATTCCAATAATGAAATCTGTCCCATTTCCATGGACAGTTTCTTCACAGCTGCTCAGTCACTAGAAGTAGTCATTTTCTGGTAAATATGTATTTTCTTCCACTCTGGTATCCGTCACTAGACCAATGTAATGTTCTAATGTGATCAACAGCTAATACAGCAACATGATCAAGTAAATCCATGACAGTTTATTATAGTCATTTATTTCAGCTCTTGTAAACAATATTCATAAAAGTGCATTTCAGTGGCTTTTGTTTACAGGTTAACAGCCTAAAACACTGAAATTACAAAAACATCACTGACACTGTGCAAAGCACCATTAAAAAAGTGCTTGTTTTGTAGAAGACCTTTTTACTTGCTTTTCTAATAAAAGGAAATAAAACGTTAAATGAAAATAAAATCAGTATTGAGCAATGTACCTGTACAATAATGGTGTCGCACCAAAGGGTGGACACAATTACATTTTAAACTTCAAAACAACAGAAACATGTAAGATTTAACACCATTTTCAAATACATGACAAAAAACAATTACAAGCAACAACCCAAACCTGGAAATCAAAGGCTGCAGTCTTTATCATCAGGAGCAGTTGCTGTGCCACATAACAAGGCTAATGTCACCAATGTTTCAATGTTGCTGCCATTTTTCTTTAACAGAACACACATGTTAACCACTTTGTCATTCAGGTGCTAAACGATGGTAGTGGTAAACACCTTAACTGGCCTGGTTCTGCAACAACGCTTTCTATTGCATCTTTGTCCCATATTTCATAATTCTGCACACACACTCAGGCCTGACAACATCAGTCCATGTGATACTAAAGAAGATGATGAGCTGTACATTTACAACGTTTTACTAAACTGTGATGAGATTCATGATATGAGCCGCACAGATGACTGGCAGAGGTACCACCCAGACAGCTCATCGTTTTCAATTAGCTCCACCTTTCCTGATAGCGTTAACAGCGTTGGTGGTCTTTCCTCCACACGTGCCAGCCCATACTATCATGAAACCAGGGGCCTGAGGGGGAAGTCTCCCCTTTTGAAGTGAACGTTTTCCCCCAGTTTCAGAGGGCTAAAGGTTGGAGCCTGGCGAAAGGTCTCCCCGTTTGAATTATTAATGTGTAAACTGTACAAACATGAAGCAGGGCATTACTGAACAAAAGCCATGTCTGCTCTACTTAAACCCCTCCTTGGACAATATTGACAAAGAAAGCACACACAAAGCATGTCAACCGGCCTTTCTCCAGAAGGCTTAAGAGGAGATCTGAGATGATAAAACACAGATGTGCTCTCGCCGTTTAGCACCAAGAGCCACCGTAACTCTAAACCCCAAGCTTGTGTTTCAGACGTCGATGTGTTTTTGGAAGAAGTTTGCGACGGGGGGGGAAGGAAAGCTTGTTATGGTTACGAAGATGGAAGACTACGGTTTCCTGGCGGCAGGAGCAACAGTCGGAGTGTGGAAATGGTCGGATATTGCTTCTTTTCCAATAGCCGCAGTTGCGCTGCTTGTTTCTTGCAAATCCCGTTACACAAACAAGCATGATTAACTTGATATCTCAGGAAATGAAATAATAGTCGGCCTCATGGTTCACTGCAGAGGGTTTTGTGACTGTGCTGCCAGGTTGTTGGTGTTCTGGTCCTCCTGCAGTGCCAGAATGGGTTCAAGAGTTCGTCACAGGGGAAAACACAGCGGACAGTTCCACTGCCATTGCTATGATAAACAGCATATTTGTGACCAGTGGAAATTGTGTTTTGGAATTTGAGATTTGATCTGGTCAGTGTGGTGTTATCCTGTTTGATTCCTATTGTGTGAGCGTGTATCATATTTATGACTCTCTCCTTTGTTTTCCTGTTGTTCTGTTTAGGTTCGTCTTGGTCTTCAGCTGCCTTGTCCTCTCTGTGTTCTCAACCATCCCGACTCATCAGGACTTCTCCTCCTACTGTCTCCTCATCCTGGTAAGAACCTCGACAACCATCAGCCAGCAGTAACTTTCCATCAGCAAAATGCCAGTTAATAAATGATCTATCTATCTATCTATCTATCATGCTATTGGTGTCGTTACAGTTTGGCCCTACTCTATACAATTCAGTATGATGCAATATGACAACATTAGCAGGTAGAACGTTGGACCACTTCCTGTCAGTGCAACTGGCTAACACACATACAACATAACAGATGAAGTGTTTTCCTTTTTTCGTTTGGTTTGTAAGTACGCAGGTCACAGAGTGCGTAAAATAGTCAAAATATTCAGAGTCTTTGTACATTTCACCTATGCAGTTAACTGTTTAATCATATTTTCTGTAAAAAATGTATTTGGCTACACAAAGGTCTACATTCTGTTTGTAAGTCAAAATGTATTGGGGAAATACAGGATTCTTTACTTTGTTGTAGGTACCTCACTCAGAACTGTGAATCATAGTTGTCTGTTCAATCCGAATATTTGACTATTCGTTCCTTTTACTTTTCATCTAGACTATCAAGCAACACTTAGTCCGCCAGATCTTTTAACGGGATTCAGCGAGAAGTTCGGGGTGACAGCGGAAATGTGCACCAATATTTTTTGCCGACAACTAGATACCAAAGTCAAAAAGTCAGGGACTGTATCATATGAAGTTGCTGTGAGCTGTAACTTCACCACTTCTTAGGAGACGTTATCTCGGAGGCTGACCGCTGGTCAGTGACTGGGCGAGAGGCCTCCCTTCCTCCAGGCAGCTGCCTCCGTCTTACTCAGGCTCACCGTGCGGGACGGTACACATCGCAGACATCTTCACCAAGCCGACCCAACCTGACATATAGTGGAATCATTTTACCCCAGAGAGCAGCGTGAGAGCAAGGAGCGCCCACTCTGCAGCTACTTCTGGGGACATTTCGTTCTCCAGAAGTACACTGCACACTGACTGACCACAAAAAGTGGGGGGGCAGCCCGACTTCTTCTATTCTTTTTTCCTCCTTTTTTTGTTAATCTGAACGTACTGAATATTGCAGTAGAAAACGGAGGAACGTAAATGGAACACCTGAGCAGAGTGTGCTACTTTGAGTGTGATTTAACGCTTCAGATGGGAGATGTGTTTCCCCTCAAACTGGGAACTTTACTTACTTTTAGTACAAATAACACGAGATGGAGTTCAAAGTTGCCTTCAGGAAGAAAGCAAGGAAGGGCGGATTGAGCTACATGTGGGCACAAGAGCAAAAATGCTTTTTAAAAGACTCTCAGTGTGACTCAGCATGTTTTTCAACAGCCTGTAACCAAAAGGAGAGGTCACTTGTTATTTATACAGTCAAACATTCGCTGCACATGATTGCCCCTGCAACAGTAACTGTCCACAAATTGCACCGCGCTAATTGCAGCTGCGTTGTCATCTAATGGACGATGAATCACTGTGTGTGTGGAATAACAGATGACCTGTCATAGTCATTATCAGATCTGCCTAGCATCCATTTAAATGAAAAACATTGCATTAATAATGCGTATAACATTAAGTGATGGTGGACTAATACACCCTGCCTAAACAACTGTTGGGTCTGTATTTTTGAACAGGAGTTTGTGATGATTGTGGTGTTTGGGTTGGAGTACATCGTCCGTATCTGGTCGGCGGGATGCTGCTGCCGCTACAGAGGATGGCAGGGGCGACTTCGCTTCGCCAGGAAGCCTTTCTGCGTCATCGGTGAGTTTCTGGAGCACAACGTTTTGGGGTAACAGACACATAATCGCGTCCTCCTGCAGATCATCTTACAGATTCTTCAAATTTCACGGTAGGTAGGTGATAATTAGCAAGTAACATAAGTTTATTAATAAACGTATTACTTATTACATTGTTTCATCTCCAGCTTTTAAATGTTGGGGGTCATTTCAAGGGAAATATCAAATACATTACTTGCTATTTATCACCTACTTACCATGAAATTCGCGGACATATAAAATGAAGTATTACCGTTCTTTCCCCCCAGCAGAAGTACTGTTTCCTCTCCTTCATCGCTTCTCCTTTCACTTGCCTTCTACTTGCCTTGTCCTCTCTGTGAACGCAGTTTGATGTTAGACGTAAGCACGGTTCCACAGCACGCTATTGACCATAGTTTGCTGGTGTCATTTTCAGTTGTGGTCGGAGCTCATAAGAGCAGAGAGCTTTTACGTAATGAGGTTGCATTAACTGCCTTTTATTCTTTCCACTGTTTAGACATGGATCTCTCTGCTCCTTCTTGGAAAGTACAGTAGGGTGCTCGCGGCTTAGAGGTTGAGCAGGGTGCCGTGAGCTCCCATCGTCACACTTTGTAGCGGGCGCCGTCAACACTGAGGCAACAGGAGCAAAACAAAAAGGGCAAAAATAAAGTAAGAGAGAGAGGCAGGGAGGCAGTGTGTGAAAAACTGAGAGAGATGATGGGATAAATGAGAAAATGAGCTGAGCTCAGATGACCTGAGCAGTAGAGAGACATATGACGGAGATGATCAGCCCTATCACGTGTTTGTGGCATCCTAATAGATAAATTAGGTGCATCGTTCAGCCTTCTCTGTGTTCTTGCTTCCTTACAGAGAGAAGCCCTGCGATGACGCTGCGTTAGAAAATGTGCGTTCATGTCTCCGTGTGAAACTGCACTTCTCTGCAATCACACGAGGAGGGCATTATGGGAGTTTTACAACGTGAACATGCACGGTTGGTTTTAACTTGGGAACAGGTGTGGCCAATCAATAAGACACGAGGGCAGGAACTGAACAGACCAGACAGGAAGGATCTCAAAATAAAACAGGAAACACAGACAAAAGCCATTACAGCCATTACATTAGCAATTACAGCCCCGCAGCTACGTTACTTGATGCGGAGCAGGGGACTTTGTTACTGACAGAAACAAAACTCCCCGAGGACCAGATAGAGGAGTAAATTATGGGATCTTCATTGACAGACTAACTTGAGTTTGGCTCCATGAGATTGTGGTGCTGTAGTGAAGACAATAAGTGAGTAAATGCATAAATGGGAGCAGCAGTATTTGCAGGTATGATTTAACACTCCTCGTCCTTCCGTGGGGCCTTTCAGTCTTTTATTATTTTCCTCAGTGGCACTAAACCCAACAAGTCATGACCTACACCCTCTGCCTACCATTCATGCTGGTACCACCTTGTTATTACAACAATAACAGGACGGTTTTTTGTCTAGTGGCAAGGCAATTCCAAAAAATAATGTTTATGATATCAGTTACTCCCATTCCTCTGCTAAACGTATCTCAACTAAAATCTGACGTGCTTGGTAATATTGCTAATAATGAGAGAAAACAGGGCAGCGATCACTTTAGTCTTGTCGGGTTGAGTTGAGTCGTTCCCCCAAATCCTGACATTTCAAGGATCTGAATGCTCGATCGGGAGTTTTCATTTAAAAAGGGACAAACTTGTATCAACTGAGAGTATACTTTATAAAATCTCATTTCATTTCTGCAGCAGATTCTGTTATGTAATCTCATTTCTGGGTAATATTAATTGAGCATGACGAATTCATCTCCACTCACGGTTCACTTATTAGCTTTATCAAGACTTTCAACCACCTATCACAGTGAATGGATGAAGTTACATAGATGATCTGTGTGATGACAAAGCTAGTAAGTAGACTTTGAGTTGACATTTTTTTGTCACACAATATACATCATATTATATTGTATATATTGTTATTATACTGCATTATATTAGTTGCTATTGGCTTAGTTAAGTTATTTTGACATCAGAACATAAAAACAGATCATGTTAACTATTTGTATGGGCAGCGATGAGAATTTGCAGTTTATTATTTACAATATATATGAACTTTGTCATTTTCATCATACAATACAGGGTGATGAGAAACAGAAACAACCAACAGGTCCGTCATTGTTGTGACGACACGATTGGTTGATGCCTTTATTCGGCGTGCGAAAGCTCAGAAAGAACCAATGAGCTATAATGAGTCACTCTCCTGGTTTACCTGTGTAATATTATCTCAAATTAATCATTTAGCTAACTCATCTGTGGAATTGTTCAAATAGGTTTATATATAAATATGTATTGTTTGCTGGTGAATCATGCCAAAGAGAAAATTCTGGTAACTGGTTTATTTGTGGCAGCAGGGATCCTCAGTTAAACAGTATCAAATATGTGTGGAAGCAGCTTGGCTGGAATTCTACGTCCTATTAAGAGTCATATAATACATAAGTACTTTACTGATTCTGTGAAAACTCTCTCTGTGTGGTCAAAATATCAGTTTGCATGCAGAAATTTACAATGTGATCACCGCCACCAGAGCTTTTGAGGCCGTGTGTGTTTCTGTTAATGTTTAAGTGGAGTTTCCTATACGCATAAACATACATGTCGCAGAGTGATCTGAATTAACCGTGTCGGCGTCCATCACTTGACGGTTTCCCTGAAGGTCAAAACACTTTATGCTGCAAAGAAGCGGTGGAAAGAAAACGACTGACCTCAAGCTATTGTTCAATGTCCTGAGACATAGAAAATGTGTTTTTGATTTTTGATTTTCTGCTATTGTGATGATGAATTTAATTTAAAGAACAGCACAGTCCTGCACCCAGAAGAAACATCTGGCTGCATATCTGGTGAATATATGTTCACCATATAAGCAGAGGTAGTGCGCTGAGGGACAGAATAGGAGATGTGGATGAGTGGTAGTGGAGTTGTTCAGTAGTGTGTTTCTGTTAATGTAATATTTCTACTACTGCTGCTCTCAGTTGCATGCTAGCAATGTTTCCATACTCACCCTGCTGGTGAAATGGCTCATCAACCATTTTTCACTCATTATTTTGGAGTCCAGAGGACAGAATCACTGAAAGTTCTCTGGATAAAGGATAACAACTTCTGTTGCAATCAACACTATAAAAGCACACACGCACACACACAGATACAGACTGACAAAAAAAAGCCAAAAAACCATAAAAGCCATCATCATTTTCCACGAGTTTGTGAAGTTTAGGATGAAAGATGTTCAGCTTTTCAAAGGTCCCTCCATGAGATTTTCCACAGACGCTGATACTCAAATATGCACGCACACTCAACCTTTTGTCAGTCATTTCCCTCACATATTTCCCCCTGCACCTTCAAAGGCAGTGGCCCTGCTGCGGCTCTGCAGGTGACCCGGAGGCTCTCCTCTCCTGGGTGTCATTAATGTATTTTTCATGGTGCCGCTGCTGACTTTCCCCCTTTTCCCTCTGCGCGCTGTGGGTCACCTGGTCTATAGTTTTAGAGCAGGAGCCACACCTTGGTCAGCATCTTCTATAAGGAAAACAGAAAAACCAGTGACAGGTTTGGTGTTAGGACAGGCACAGAAGGGATGTATATGAGGGAACTAAATAACTCGACTCAGGGGTAGGGTTTCACATGGCGCGTCGCTGAAATGGAAGATCTGACTGAGAGCGGAGTGAAGGGGGGAAAGAGAAGAAAAATCTATGAAAAAATATTCTTCATGGATCAGCGCGTTGGCCACTTTCCGCCTCCCCACTGTCCCGTTTGTGTCCACAGCAGACCAGGAGTCTTGTACAAACATACAGAGTATATAGGAAGAGTTCACAGTACGTTATTATTGTGCTGTTGATGCCCATGGCGGATTATGTCCGCTCCAGTAATATGGAGACTTTGTTGAGGTAACAGTGAGGGGTGAGAGTGAGCTGCTGTTATTGTACCAACACGAGTCCCAGATATTCTGACCTCAAGGCTTGGATGGACCATCCCACCTGCCTGTTTAGAAGGCCAAGTTCACTTTAGGTTGGACTTAGTGCTGGGCGACATGTTGAATATATTTGAATATCAATTCATGTGCAATATAGCAGATGGCCAGATGTCATATTGAAGTTTTCATTGTAGTTTTAGGCTATTTTAACTGACTTTAGCCTGACTCATAGCTGCTAACTAGCTAGCTGTCACAGTGTGGACCAACTCTGCTGTAAAGAGTACAGCAAAGGTTACGTAACCAGCGAGGTTTTATTTCTTTTCTGTGGCCGAAAACGCAACATGTAGACTGTCAGCAACCGTTCTGCTGCAACCGGAGGTTATTTACACACTTTATGGCTGACTGAAGAAACCTAACTGCCCCTCACACTCCAGGAAAGACTCCCTTTCACAACCAACCGGCTAGACTCCGTCACAGGGCCACTGCTAGTAACACACAAGTACCGGAGGTGGAAGAGGGATCGGGTCTTTACTAAAGCAAATGTGCTAATACCCCACTTTGAAATTACTCCACTACAAGTAAAAGCTCTGCATTCTATACCTTACTTAGGTCAAAGTAGGTATCATAGTAAAAATGTATTTAAAGTAGTCATTGCGCAGTAAAATGGTCCCTGTCAGTGTTTCACTAATTTATATCTGATGTTTCTGGATTAATATCACTTCTGCACTAATGTGTGTGTTGCATTTTTCTGCTGTAGATGTTTTGAAGTTGAACTGATTTGAACTAGTTCACGTACTGTTGGGTAATTTCATCTACAGCAATACATCAAATACAGTATGTTATTTTAGAGGAAAAGTGTATATCGAGATATATTTCATAAAGATATGGAGATATTATTTATATCACCCAGCCCTACTCGGACTTTTAAGCTATGAGGGTGAACTCTGCTCCTATGAGAAGTGTTTTCTATTTCTTTTTGTTCTCATGCGTGTATAATCTAGTTCTATATATTTATCTTGGGTGTAAGCATTATTGTTTCCCAGTATTTGGGTGATACAAATATTGCTTTTGGATCAAACAGCCTTAAAACAAATCACCATTTCAATTCAATTCAGCTTTCTTCATATAGCGCCGTATCATAACATATAGAGCAGGTCTAGACTAAACTAAACTAAAATGTGAACATGATGGCTGCATTTTGCTTCCAGGTTTGAGTCATAATGAATATAGTTAGTTAATGCAGATTTCTGCTCTTCTTTTGGTGAGCTCTCATGTGGTTTCCCCCTCTGCCCTCCAGACATCATAGTGCTGATAGCGTCGGTGGCGGTGGTGTCGGCGGGAAGCCAGGGCAACATCTTCGCCACCTCAGTCCTACGGAGCCTGCGCTTCCTGCAGATCCTGCGCATGGTGCGAATGGACCGGAGAGGAGGCACCTGGAAGCTGCTGGGCTCTGTGGTCTACGCACACAGCAAGGTGGGCTGCCACACACCAATGGCCAACACACATACATACTTGTTGCTGCATTCATATAGTGTTTTTTACATTTAATTACCAATTGCTATACAATTTAAAACAGAAAAGTACAAAAGCAAATTTCACACACTGGGGCCGTTCAAAGTGCTTTACAGGGTAATAAAAAGACAGTGAATTTACCATTAAGAAATGCAAAAGTGCAGACAAGACATAAAGATAAAATACTTAAACAGTAAACTAGTGCAGTGCAAATCAAGTGAAATAGAAAGATGAAAGAACACAACAAATACTCCCACATATGGATGCACATTGTGAGGGAGCCCACATGTTGTCTTGACTTTCCTAATCGCCCGTCCCTCCTGATTCTACTCTTGAGCTGATATTTACGTCAGATAATGCACACACACACACACACGTCTAATATCGTCTGGGAGTGTATTCCAGGTCTGTGTTGCATGGACAGCCAGTAGGCCAGTGCCAGATGCCCTTATGGTCCTAGAAGGTTGTATTTGGACCCAGAGCCACAGAGTGATTTGTAGATACGCAGCAAGATTTTGAAAGTGATTCTTTGAGTGACAGGTAGCCAGTGTTAGGATTGTATAACCGGTGTAATGTGATTGCCTAAGAGCTTTTTTTTTGTAAACCCCCGTGAACAGGTCATTGCAGTAATTCAGTCTACTGGACATAGATGCGTGGGAAAGCCTTACTAGGTCTTGTTTGGACATTACTCCTCTCACTCTTGCAATATTTTTTTAGATGCGACTATTGAAATTTAAATCTAAATCCTGCATAACACTCTAACCCTTGTAAAAAGGCTGCACATTCAAACTGAACAACCAACGCCACATTTGTAATGAAAAGGTCAGATAATGTGAGACTGTGTATGTAGAGAGGCTGTGTTTTGTAAGAGCTTCTCTGGAAGGGTTTTGGGGCCATTGTGGATGATTCATGGGAGTCTCTGGCCAGGCAATTGCTTCCAGTGCATTCTGAGTGAAGAATAGCACCCAAACACAACCAATTATGCAGCCTGAAATAAAAGAAAATGTCATCACACACAGCTGAATCACAAACGCAGTCATGTGGATAGTTTTTGCTTTGTTTGCCTAGTTCTGAGATATCTGTCTCCAATACAATGTAGGGGAACAGAATGTAATTTGTGGTGCTACAGGCATACTGTCTACAGTTTTCAGAGGGACTGTTTCTTCTGTGGAAAGTAGTTACAAAACATGCTTTTTGAAATTTTAATGAATCAACACTTTGAATCGAATAACACACAGAAGAGGGGAATTCTGCAGTCTGCATGATCTTTTCCTAAACCTAACCAGACTGCGACCATTTCACAACATTAAGGCCTTCTGGTAGTCCCATGGGCGCAGTTTGGTTAGGTATAGGAAAAGGTTATGGTTTGAGTTAAAATAATAATTCAACATTGAACGGTACCACAAACAGCAGTACCAATATCAAAACAATAGAGGTTGGCATTAATAGTAAATGTTATGTGAGACGCTGTGTAGTTAGGTGGTCAGGGTGGAGTTCTGAATGGCCATGAAACTGAGACCCAAACCCAGATTTTAAGCCCCAACCCAGCTGAACCCTACTGGTACTGTAAAGTATGAGACCTGAACCTGACATGTCCACCTTCCCAGGCACTGCACATGGACAGTAGCTAGTAGCTAAATCTGGTACAAAGCATTTTGAGATAACTGTTTGTGTACATTAAACAGAATAAAACTAAAGAACCTGAGACCTGAGTTCATATTTCTGCCTCTCTTTCTCCATCCATTATTGAGCGTTAGTTTGCCAGGCCTGTTGGCCCAGTCAGAGTGACAAAGAGAATTTTTTAATAAATTACTTTTGAAAACAACCAAACCCGATCCTGGCCTGAGCCCGAAGCTTTACACAACAACAAGTCCTGGAAAATGATCCTCGATCTGTTTGATCTGCTTGATGTTTCTGCCTCAGTCTACATTATGATCTCCATTTAAGCGTGATTCATTCCTGACAACATCAACTTACTAACAGGCAGATGGTAGAATCTTCATCTACATCTGCTTTGAGATCAGTGTTTACTGCTGGCCTGCTGCAGGTGGCTGACTGTGCCAGACTGATAACCATATCAACAGATGGACCTTCTCTTGTGCACTTTTGTGAAAAGCTCTCGACTTACTGTAAAAGCAAAAGGTACAGTGCTGTTAGGACGTCATTTGCAGTGATTGGGGTGGATTTAAAGCACAGGTTCAACAACAGTTAAAAAAGGTTCACTGTCCTCAAAGTTCACAGAAAAGCGTATGTTAATATTCCAAAGTGGTTGTGCATTAACAAAATGTTCTTTTCCCCATGATTACACTCTGAAAGTCTTTTGACCTCTGCCTGCAGGAGCTGGTAACTGCCTGGTACATCGGCTTCTTGGTTCTCATCTTCTCTTCGTTCCTCGTCTACCTTGTGGAGAACAAGTTCAACAAGGAGTTTGCGACCTACGCAGACGCCTTGTGGTGGGGCACGGTGAGTTTGGAGGAACATCTGTAGCTCTGGCTGCCAGGGTTCAGAGAAAAACTCATAATCAGGGATGCAAACAGGTAAGTGGTAAAAAGAAAATGAAAAGGTGAGAAGATTGCGTGGATCGAGAAAACTGCCACAACTAGGGGCCATGCTCCACCAGGAGATAGTCACTTTACGCGATCATTTCTAGTTGCTTTCAACAATATTTGCATCTGCCTGAAGCCTAATTCTAACAGCCATTATGGGGTAAAACAACCCTACATAAAACACATAAAAAGAATCAATAGATGTGGGATCTGAATACATCAGGTTGGTTAGTTTTTAACACTCTAACACACTGTCATGTAACTGGTAAAATTCATCTATATGCATCTTTACATATGATAAATAACATAAATGTGAACATGATATTCTGTCTTTGTTTACCATAGTAAAACTACAATAAAACTATGAAAGTAATGACATATAACATTGTTTAAACTATCTAATTTACATCAGAGGCCAAATTAAACATGAGTTGGCCTTTCAAAAATGCAGATAATTGAAAGTCAGGAACATTTTCACAGCAAATATTTAAAGCCAGTTAACGTTGTCATTGTTATAGTGTTCAAATATAGAAAGTACTTAGAGTGGAAGGCTCTAAACCACATATATGCACACGTGAAGGCATATTGTAGCGGGGCTCAAGTACTATGACCATATGCTTAAATTCTGCTCTGCTTTTGCTGTGACTGAGCGGGAGCCTTAATGCTCCCTTCCAGCTGCCCTCTCGCATGCTGCAGCTGATCAATAGACAGCAACCGGTGCGCGGCCAAACCCTTGCAGGTAAAACTGGTGCTCTAGATTTCCTTCTGTGTGCGTGAGAGTAGTAGACAGGGATAGATTATTTTGACGGTAACGTAAATAATTCAGTTGTTAAATCCCAGTAAAGTCCTGTAAAGGACTAACTGGACCAGCTCGCCATTAAAACGGTCCGGGCTTCAGTTCTATGGAACCTAATCCTATTAGGAATTCTAAAGACTGTTTTGAGTTGGTATCGTCTACTCCTGATAACTATACCTGCCTGAGTAGCCTTGAACGTCATCGTAATAAGCTTTCAGACACGCCTGTTAATGGCAGCTTCCCTCTTATAGATTTAGGCTCTTGGTAAATTGCTCAGTTACAGTTTGATGGCGTGGTCTATAAGCCCTCAGGGTCTGTTTTGCAACTTAATTCAATTCAATTTTATTTATATAGCGCTATATCATAACAGAGTTATCTCATAGCACTTGTTAATATAGAGCAAGTCCAAGCCAACTCTATACTTAGATGACAAGACTAGAGTAACCTTTTATAACAACGTGGGTTTTAACTTGGTACTATTCCGAGAAGTTCGATAAGAATGAAGGACAATTTACTTTATGTTGCTCTTTATATTTATTGCAGGAATTTTTCTTACCTTTCTAAATCATTATTGTGTTGCTGATGACAATCACATCGTGCTATGCTAAACATTCACTTATTTCAATAACTGATAGTCTTATGTGTTCATGTGTCCTAATAATTCTGATTTGATAGTCCTCTTCATCCTCCTGTTTATTGGAGGCAATCTTCTGGGGTCTCAGTCCTACTTGACAGAGTCACAGCAAAAATCCTCGCATCTACACGAATCTCGTAGGTGATCTGTTTGATCTCAAAACGGCGAATTTCGCAGTAAAGCGAAGAGTTTGCATCTCTGCATAATGTTAACAGGACAACTGTCACGGAAGTTTGCATTCCTATCACCTATCAGAGATCTGTTGGCCACAGTCTGTGCTTGGCTTGGTTTCCTGGGAAACAGGAGAACTCAACCGTACACGTCTTTGTTTTGTTTTTTACCATACACGTCTTCACGGCAACCTTTTCACACGAATGTGTCCAGCATTGGATGCTGGAAGTCGGTGCCCCTGTTTGGCTTGTCATTGGCTCTGAGCAGCTCCTCTGTAAACATTAGCCCTGCACCATTAACCACCAGTTTCAACCGGGCTCAAAAAATCATAAAGGTACCAAATGACTGCAGCTGCCTTTGTCTTGCAAAGCAATCAGAGCCTGTAGGAAAGAAGCCCTGGTGATCAGTCTGCCAAAACAGACAGACAGACAGACAGACAGACAGAGTTCCAGTTCACAGCCAAGTTGATTTGCTCCTGTCATTAAATAATGAACACCCTGCATTAAATGCTCCTTTTCAGACCGTTGCTGAACACATGTGAATGGCTCTATTCAGTGGTCGCATTTTGATCTTCTGCTAAGTACTGTCACTAAGAGTCATTATCATAATTAACTGTGTCTTCTTTTATTAAAACATAATTGGTTGGCTCCGTCTTTCACCAAGACATTTTACTCCTCTCTTTGGTTCAATGCAGTCAGCCAGAAGGGGTAATATTGTCAAAATGGCCTCTCGTTGTGTCTTCACAGATCATCCTTTTAGTCTTAAGTAGGTCCTCACGCATAAAGTGCAACAGGAACACGCGTACTGTGCGTCTTTCTTTTTACCAAGGCAGAATAACAATTTCAGCCACAGGCTTTCATCAGTGCACTTAGAGCCACGGCCACACAGGCTCGCTCTTATGAAGCCTCCACACAGGTCTAATCACTTACATGTGCCTGAAGGCATCATTTATAATCATGCCTCTATGTGGCAAAATCAAGCCGTATGTAAAAGAAATACAAATATAATACAGCTTTGCACACCAAAATACATGTCACTCAAAGTAGTTAAAGAAAATTAGGCAAATACTGACAATATTACGTTAGTTAGACCAATCATAAATCATTTGTTTTCATCTGCAAAGATACAGCAGGAAGTGCAACATCAAGTTCAGGCCACTTAGATACATGCTGTGTAACCCGTCTGCCACAGGTGATTCTTGTTACTTTGTTGTTTATTTTACAGGGCCAGTTCAAATACATACTGTATATATAAAATTCCCCACTTGCCTCTTCCTCCTTCAAGCTCGGGTCCTCTGAAAGCCTCTGAAAATGGGGGACTTTGTATAAAATTGACTGTAATTCCTAAACGGTTAATTTTTGATGACCCCCTTGAATTAAAGCTGAAAGTCCACACTTCAGTCACATCCTGATGACTTCGTTTCAAATCCATTGTGATGGTGTACAGAGGCAAAAGTACAAAACTTGTGTCACTGTCCAAACACTTATGAACCTGACTGTATATTTATGCTCAAAGCATTGAAAAATGCCACATACTAATAAGGCACCCTCTATAAAGCTTAATTCTATTCAATTCAGTTATATTTATATAGCG
The DNA here is from genome assembly GCA_036023855.1 of Gadopsis marmoratus. Classification (NCBI taxonomy): domain Eukaryota; kingdom Metazoa; phylum Chordata; class Actinopteri; order Centrarchiformes; family Percichthyidae; genus Gadopsis; species Gadopsis marmoratus. The sequence goes on from JAVQJF010007566.1 coordinate 27,333, forward strand.
CCAAATCACAGGAAATTATCTCAGAGCGCTTTCAAGCTGCACCTAATGGCTATCTAATGTGAATGTTAGTGATACAACATTAGGCTTGTCAGGTTGGGGAAAAGTAAAGTAAGTGAACTAAAATGAAAATGAAAGTGTCCTGGAACTCCACAAGTTGTTCTAGTTAATGGCTTATATTTACAGTTTATAAACCCATGATAAAGGGTGCCTAATTAAGCAAAAAGTATTTTAAAAAGAACCTTTTTGGGAACTTCTTTTTATCAAAGAAATTGTTTTCTAAGCTTATATACAACATGGCTGGAAGTGAAGCTTATACAGTGGGTGGTGTCAGATGTTTTTTTATTTTTTATTTTTTCCAGGCTGAAATTCCTCTCATCTGTATAAATTGCCAGAGCCTCAATATGAGCCTCAATATGAGCATCCTTCAGGACATCCTTCAAGGCTTTTATTTATTTTTTTTTTTACACAGATCACCCTGACAACCATTGGCTATGGGGACAAGACACCAAAGACATGGACAGGACGGATGCTGTCCGCAGGATTTGCCCTACTGGGCATCTCCTTCTTTGCCTTGCCAGCGGTAAGTGTGTATTCTTCACGAAAATCCTTTCTCTTTGAAGAGTCAGAGCTATTCTGACATGTCAGTTTGTGACGCTAGAGTTAGCTGCAGCAAGTTATGACCAGTGTCAACTGATTTAATCTTTTTTGTTTAATGTTTGATAGCAGGCCTGTGAGGTTTACCTAAAGGGAAAATTTACTTTAAGGGGCGTCTCCCAGCGCTTCTAAAGCCTACGAGTTTAGTAGATAAAACAGGTTTTATTTTGTGTGTGTTATCTCGACACACAAACAGAAACATAAAACCAATAAATTGTAGATTTAAAAGTGAGTTACGTTGTGCAACAATTTATTGACGCGGAACACTTTATTAATAGTTTCTGCTAGTCGCTGGAAAACCTCAAGCCTCAACAAAGTCACTGCTACCGGCGCATAAAACCACACATTTCTGTTTTTACATTCTAATTGTTTACGCATTAAACAAATAGGATACAATGTGTTAGATTTTCAGCTTTAGAGGTGCTGGCAGGATTTCTAATCCTTGGACAGAGTCAGACTAGTTGTTGCTCCTGTTTCCAGCCTCATACTTAAAGCACAGACACGAAGGCACATTCACATTAGAGTGCGGCTCGGCCCGCATGTATCTGTGTGAACCCGACTCGAGTCGAGTTTGACGTCCTCCGGCCTCAGCTGGCTTACACATGACCGAACCTCGGGCTCAGGTATCCACCCTCTAATTCACATTACAGCAGAAGGGTCTTGGGCTGCGCTGTACGAAACAGTGCCACACTATCCACAGTTCCATTTCATCATTTGTCATTGTACAGTTCTGGAAATTCAAGTAATTAGCTTTCTGTTTCTGTTTTAGTTCAAGCAGTGGCAAACGGCAATAAGGTCACCGCAGCTCAGGTCAAAGTTCACACATGAATTTCCGGCTCACAGAGCCGTGGCAACGCACCACATACACAATAATGGAGCGGCCGCACACCAAAGCTGTTCATCCATGATAATGTGAATACGCTGTGAGAGTGGTCTCCGTCTCCTCATCTAAATCTCGACAAGACAGCCAATAAGCACACTTCCCAAAATGCCAAACTATTCCTTCAACATTTTTCATGCAGCCACAGTGAACGTTCTCATTAGCGTTATAGTGCCTTTCTCAGCAGCTCAGTGGGACTTGAGTGTCTTTGGCGTACATGTGCATCCAGTATTCATTCCTCCTCATATCACACCAGGGTATTCTGGGCTCAGGCTTTGCCCTGAAGGTCCAGGAGCAGCACAGACAGAAGCACTTTGAGAAAAGGAGAAACCCAGCCGCCTACCTCATCCAGGTAAAGCAGACAGCCTCTCTCTCTCTCTCGTTCCCTTTGTGAAAATGAAAACATTATTATTACGAATTGTTTCTGCATAATGTAAAATGTGTTTAAAAGCCCTAAATGATTGTATCATTCTCCAGTTTCTCTTTTTCCTCCGTGGACTCTACGAAACCCAGGAACTACCCAATAAAAAGCACATAGCATGTAGCTTCACCCTGTTCAGCCCTGTGCTGTCTAAGCTCTGGGAGGGTTTCTTTGGTCACTTCCAGACTCTCCTCTGTTTAAGCCCAGAAACACCCGTTTGGGAAGGCTAATCCCCCCCTTGTCTACTTCACACATTTCCTTAGTGTCCAGCATTCCGAATTTTATTGGTGCTGATCTCACGTTGTCCTCCTCATGTATTTCTTCCATACGTTTCCTTTCCTTCCTCTGCTCTTCCACCTATTTTCCTCCCACTTCCTCTATGTTGCCATCTCCCCCTCCCACCTCCACGTCCTTTTGTCTCCTCCTCCTCTTCATCCTGTCCGTCCCCACGTTGTACCAGGCTGCGTGGCGTTATTACTCCACCGACAGCACCAGGCCCTACCTGAATGCCACGTGGCAGCACTATGAGAGCCTCCTGCCTTCCCACAGGCATGTATCCATGCCTGACCTCCGCCCAACCACAGACGTGTGACACACCTGTTTTTTGGTTTCACTAATGAGCTTTTTTCATTTGTTTTCTTCTCTACTTTCTTCATCCTCTTCCTTCTCACTCCCTCCTCTGCTTTCTTTTTTTTTTCCTATTCAATTTTTATCCTCTCCATTTATCTCTTTTTTTTTTTTCTTTTTTTTTCGGTTTGGGGTGGGGTCTCCTCTTTCTACTTTTTTCTTCTTCCTGGTTTTGTGTATTCTGCATGCAGTGTGTTTGGCGTAGTTATGCGGCTGATGAAAACTCGGTTTCCATTGCCACCTGGAAGCCTCACTTGAAGGCGTTGCATACCTGCAGCCCTACAAAGTAGGTACAACTATGGCAGCTGGTGTCTGTACTTGGTGTCTGTGCCACTCGAGCCATCTATTTTGAAAATGATTCAGTCTTTTCACTTTTTTCCTGTTCTGTCTTATTGTTTAATGATGGATCTGCTTGACTCTCAGTATTGAAAGTATAAATGCATTGGTTTTATCATTTTCTTTTTTTCTTATGAGGAATTCAAAAAAACATCTTTTCCAGGCTCCGTTAATCGCTTGAAGTAACAATAAAAGCTGCTGACATCTCTAAACAGTCCTTAATTAATGCTGCTATTATATAAATCAACATTTGAGCCCACCACAGCATTCACACTGAAGCAGGCTCTCTGGCTACAGTCAGTTGAGTGCTCAATGGGCCAGGGAATCACTGGCAGCAATTTTTGCATTCACCCTCCGTGGCAAATCTATTTGTGACGGCAACTGTGGCCTCAATGAGCCAATCAAGCTTTTTGGAATTTGCAGCACTTCAGTCTCCTTAAATTGGGCGGGCCACTGAGAACTGATGCCCTGAGCAATTTAGAGGTGCAGTGCATATTCTTCAGTGTGTCAGTGGCTTTGGTAGCTGGCATATCTACACATGAAGAATGAGTATTGATCACTATAGCTCAGGGTTGCCAACTTTGGGTTCCTGGCTGGAGTGAGATTTTGATGCCATGGGCTTAATCACGCGTGTGCACTTTATCCCATGCACATATTTGTACTTAATTAACCATCAGGGTTTAAAAACATGTGGCATGAGCAGACCTTATATTCTACAATTTTAGGATATAGCCAGACTACGCCATCTCCCTTTGAAATACTCAAATTTCACAATATTAACTAACCAATAAAGGGCTCACAGTTTCATGATTTCATGATTTTTTGATTCCAATATCAAAACTACACCGTCGGTCACAGACCAAACTGAGAGGAATTTAAGACACTACGTAACCAACAGTACGTACGCTCGCCCTTCCCATGATGTCATGATGGCTTATGGATATTCTCACTATTTAGCAATAGAGCAATTTGCTAGAAGCCAGTAAAATTACAGTTTTGATGTAAATGTTCTTAGGCTTAGGAGGTAGAGCTGTTGACCTTCAACTCTAGGGTTGGCGGTTCGATTCCAGCTCTTATTGTCCACATGTCGAAGTGTCCCTGGGCAAGACACTGAACCCTAGTTGCCCCCTGGCGCCCATGAGGGGCAACCTCGTGTGTTACAGTTGTAACAATCTGCAATTTCCCCACCGAGGGACTAATGAAGGATTATTATATTATTTCCAATACTTTTTTAACTACGCTTCCCACTTTGATAGCTTCTCTGCTGTAGCTAGCAAACGTGACACATGGAATTCCGGTTTTAAATGGCAGCTAACAGCATTAATAACATAAACCCAGGCTACACAAAGTTGTCTCTTGCAGCTAGAGAGAAATGTATTGTGTGTCCCAAACCACCAATGGGAGCAAAGGTAAAAACAGAAAAGGCCTACTCCCACAAGTAAGGTTAGCATGGAAAAGTAACAAAAGCATATATGAAATCCCTGAAATCCGCCCTCATTTTGGATATTTTATTAGTATTTTCAGCATGTACGTCCTGCTGTTTTCCATCTAAATATACCAGACACTAGATGTGTTACCAGTTTCTGTTTAAAGGTAACCACCACTTTATTAAAATTCATAGCTCTGACCAGATTGCTAGGTGCTAGCTGAGTCTGTTCCTTCTTGGGATGTTGGACATTTTCCAGCCATTGCTTTTGTCATTCGTAGAGTTTTTACGGCACAAAACTACCTTTTCTCGTGTCTCGCGCATGTCATGATGGCGCCACTAAGAAACTTGTCTATGGAGCCTGGAAATATTAGGAAAACCACCTGCAACACATATAATGTACAGTTACACAGTCACAATGAACTTAATGTACAAAGCACACACTCTCCTTTCAAAAAGACTGCTTTTAAGTGATTAAGTGATCAGATCTTCAGTCACTATCTTCTTTTGGTGCAAGTGCTTCCTTAGTTTGTCTGGACAGTCTGCATTGAACTGCATGTTTGTAGTGAGCCTGCTATTTGTACAGGTCTATTTCCATTGTGATGCTTATTGTTGATTGATATGCTGCTACCCTCAAATATTCTGCAACAGTTGCTGACAAAGCCCTTAATGCCCTTAAACTTCCTATCATGCTGATTTAGAGGACCATGCCGGTGTGTTTGCCAGTTTTAGCTCCTTAACTACAAAATCATGTATACCTAACATTTTTGCCAACTATTTTGGAATATAGGCTATACAAATGTGTACAGTCCCAGGCATCCATTGATTCCCATCGATTTCTGTTCATTATGAAAATCAATTACAACTCTTGTAATTTAAAAGCAGCATACTCTCTAATCCATCACCATGAACATCAAATCTTCATTCATTGTTTTCAGTCTTACATTATCATTAAATGGTAATGAAGTTAAGGTGTGGATTGACTTAAATGTCTGTACTGGATTCCCTTATAACAATATAATAATATTACAATAATATGAGCCAGTGGGAATAATGCGTTGAAAAGTTCTGAAACGCAGCAGCATGGTTAGCTGTAATTAAAGGTCCATGAGATTTGCAGTAAATGGGCAAAAACATGCATAAGCACTGGTACGGGCACTTTAAGCACTGTGTTGACTGAAGTGTTATGAAAAGATGCTTTCTAATATATCATTTTTTCTTCTTCTTTTTGCCTGTCAACTCCAGGAAGGAGCAGGGGGAGTCGACCACAAGGTTTGTGAGGCTTTCACTGAAGAATTCAGAGTGTGCCATTATGTCGCAGCTGCATAATCTAAGAGTAGGGCCGGGGATCGAACCTAAATACTTTCTCGGTACTGACTAGCACTAAAAGTTGTCTTTGAATTTCTGGATAGTTCCATAGTTAAATAAACTAAAAAAAAAGATTATTTTGATTTTATTTATGGCTGCTTGTAGTCTGGATCACAGGAAGTAGTCCGTGGGTATAAACTATGTGAGTCGGGAATTCTCCTCCCCGTCTGCTATCTGCATGTTGCCATTTGCAACAGCACCGTCAGTGCATCCTGGGCTTAGATGACTGTGATTGGTTTAAAGAAATACAAACAAGCTACAGCATTTCTCTCCTCTATACCAGAATGATAAGCGCTAAAATGAAGTGTGGAGATAGCTCTGGCCATGTGAGACTAGGTTGCTTGTGTATAAGAACACTTAACATTTGAGTAGTTGGCTGCAAACACAACATGACATATTATCACGTTATAAAGTGAGGGTGTACATGTTTGCAAACAGTTGCCTATTTACACATCCAGCAGACATGGAGCAGCGTTAGCATTCATTTAGTCGTGTTTCCATAGCACTAGTATTGCCACTAGTATCAACATTTTTATATGGGGGATAATGTCGAGCATTACACACCTAAAGGTTCCTGTTGCTCCACCTCTGTGCGAAATGCATTGTCAGTGAGAGAGTGAAGTCACTCTAACTGGAGGTGTTTAAGGCTGTGGGTGACGAAATGTAGACCTGCTAATATTGACGTTTGCTCTAGCAATGACTCTATGACTCACTGGTTTATCTTTCTGTTTAGTGCAATCGTCTATCTTTCTCTTTTAGGCACACACACATACCCACATCTTTATTTCTCTATTTTTTTAACCATCCTATTGCATCAGCTGCTGGTTCTATTATAAGTCTGTTAGAAATTGTAACGATATCAATGCTCACGATGTTGGTTGTTTAGCTAATGTGTTTTTACAATTAATAGGGGAGGTCAGCATGCAGGGCAATATTTTGCATTTGCAGTTATGAAACACCGAGTAAATGGTGGTCTGCAAACCACCACAGCAGCATCCCTTGACCTCGGTGTCATAAGCCAAAGAATGTGAAAAGGCAATCAAATAAATAACCTTTTCCTGTAGATTAAAAGCCACACAGTGCAGTACAAATGGACCTGCCTCGCGTTATTTATTAGCTCGATTTATTCATTAAACTTTAAAGTAATATATCACAGCTATAGGACAAAAGACAAAGCTCTGCATCTTAACAGCCTCTGTGGACTCACAAGCATCTGTCTAAAGGTTACTGGCCTCTCACTGGCTGCCATGGCCCAGCTGAGTTCATATAGTTAAATGAGGGATATCGACATGAAGTACATGAGTCACCAAATTGCAGCCTTTTTCAGATGGTGCTGTAGATGTTCATTTTCCTCTACTAAGCACAATTGCCTCCGTTCACTGCTAAATGTCAGTGGTAGACAAATCGAAGCGCCAACAGCAAATCTCCTGTATTACTTTATACTTCGCCTTCATGCATACGGTCTCACAAAAATCAGTGCATTTACATGTCAGGCATTTAACAGTCACTCTGGCTGACTTGAGGCAACATAAAACAAGAAATCAGTAGTAAGAAGCACAAGGGTTAAAGTAAAAAGGGCAAAGGGAAATAATGGCAAAGAACGTTCTGAGGTGACTATTTTCTCCCCTCTGTTTCTGCATCATGTAACACATCACCGTATGTCTATGTCCCCTTGGTTTTTTTAGTAAAATTCATAGTAATAAACAGAAGCTACTGAGGAGGCGTTCCACTTGGAAACATAGGTACACAGCATTTCTGCTCCCCTGTTACATGACGTTTTTATTTGGGAATGCCGACTAATTATTGCTGCATGGGTATCTGTAGGAGGCTGTGCAGCCGCAGAGTAATTAAATATTGCAGGGAGACATCAGTCGCCTTTATAGTACTACACTATCTGCCTTTGTGTCATCTTTGCCTGAGCAATGCGCTACCTCTGCCTGTTTTTTGGTTTGAACGACATTTGATATCAGAATATTTATACCAGGTTTCATTCCAAGTAGCAGATCCTGTGAAATAATTAACATTTGTATGGTCTTTCCTGACTGTAGAGCGATGAAAAGGATTTTACGTCGTAGACCACCATTATTTTTCTTTTCATCACGTGGCTCACGCTTTTCTATCTAAACTACATATCACAGTCCATTCCCCGTATCTCAGATACAAACGCTATCCCTTGCACAAGTGACGACATGTTGCTGGCACACGTGTCACATGTGCCTTTATATCCACAGTCACTAGACAAGTCTATTGAGATTCTATATTTTTGTTGTTAACAAAGCCAATAAAAAGACCAAAACCAGCAATGAACAAGCATAGCCGTGTAGCCAATGGCTGATGTATCTTATTCCTCTATGTCATAGAGCTCCATTGTTGTCCGCACATGACAAAAACACATCAGTGATCCACAGTGTTGCACTAGCTCAATCCCGCATACACTATCCTGCTGATCTGAATCCTCACAAGTGCACCAAATGTGTATTAATCCGCAGTTGAAAGTAGTCCCGAGCAAATGCATCATTTACTACTCATTTGACATCATTTGAAAATTGTTACTGAAAATCTACAGTGTCCAGCTGTTTTAGGAGATTAATGAGCCTTATTTAAAAACAAAATCATATATTTGTGGCCCATTCTCTTAAGGTTTACTTCTTCATTAAGAGCCAGTGAGCTGGTGCCACAGACAGGGTTGAGAAGGCAGACAGTATTGAAACTATAACACTACAACATTGTTGGTTTGGGCCTTTTTACTAGTTTTACTGACATTTGGAAAAATGTAGATAAAAGCGTTATCATTTGCTGTACAACTACATATATTCAATCCAATATAAGGTACCACTTTTAAATGATCCATGCATGACGCTTGTGCACTGCCTTTGCATGCAACCATTATATGTAGCTGCATAAATAGAATCTGCCACTCCTTCACTTTCTCTACATTTACATCTCATCGTTCTGTCGCTTCACTTTCCACAAGCAGTTTTCATTTACTTTCTTCCATAACCTCACCCTTTCATGACACGTTACATGGAACTCATCAGCAAATAACCCTATAGACGTAAAGTATAACATTTAACCATTTAATATGACAATGTGACATTACATTTTTGCAACATGCTAACTAGTTCATCACATAGAATGACTGTAGCTGACGTAGGGGATGGAAACATGAAAACGTGAAGACATCAAGGCACAAACTACAACACATAGTCGAAGCATCGTTCTTAACCTGAGCATTTTGTGTAAAGCACCTGCTGCAATGATGCGCTGCATGCCACTCTTTCTCCATGTTGTCCTGCAACCCTTCACCCTTATATTAGTGGATTGAGTTCTGAATGACGCCTTCCATGTGATAAGACCATAACTGAATTTTGCCAAAAGTCTTGGATAATTTATGTTATTGCCCTCAAACATCCATCATTAACACATCTTTGTCTGTCATTCCACCTCTTCACAACATCATCCCTTTCTTATTCTTCTCCCCACTCCAACCTCCCTACCACCATTTACCCCCATTTCACTCTACAGTCAGAAGCTGAGCTTCAAGGAGCGGGTGAGGCTGGCGAGCCCCCGAGGTCAGAGCATCAAGAACAGGCAGACGTCTTCAGTGAACGACCGGCGGTCTCCGGTGGCCGAGGCTGGGACAGAGGGCACCAGCCCTGCCAAGGTCCAGAAGAGCTGGAGCTTCAACGACCGCACACGCTTCAGACCTTCACTCCGCCTTAAGAGCCAGTCGCGCTCCACCACTGATGGTTAGTGACTCTGTCTCAGTATTCCAGTTCCAGAATATGTTTGACTTCACTTTGGATTAATCAGTACTAGCTTAGGGTGTGATGGGTACAAATGCATTCTCATTCTCTACATTTAAAAAAAAAAACGCACTTTCTTAGAGTTGCCAAGCGTGAGGTAACTGAATACTGAACACTGCATGTATTTAAGTGAGGTGTATTGGCCAACCATCCAACCCACCAGTTTTGCCCACTAATTCAGACAGTAACAGACTGCTACTGGCTGTTTGCACTTCCTTCCTTTGGCCTAGCAGTGCCGGCCTGGCAACACCTCCCGGGTAATGGCCAGTGGGTGTTGGAGGGTGGACTGGTGGATTGATGGATTGATGGAAGGTGGGGGGGGTGAGCTGCAGCAGCCGTATGAGGTGTCACAGCCGGCCAGTTGGCTGATGCCTGCTGGCAGAGAGTAATCAATAACCAAGCTAGCCAAAACCAAACTGGTTTGCTGGTTAGCCATGCTCTGTCTGATGATTCACTGGCCCTGACATGTTGGGATGGGAAAATCTGTCTTAATAATCAGTAGGTTTGTTATGCTTCAGTGTGTCACACACATATAAACACTTCAGCACATGTAGGTCCTATGTGCTGCGGCCTGTTAAGCGATGCAAATTCGAGTTCCTTTACAGCATTTGCTTAAACAGAGCAAATGGTGCAACTTTGCGGTCCAGCTCTTGTACTGCAACCCTCTGCTTACCTCCTCAGGGTGTCATAACTCAGGAGGCCCATAAACAGAGCCCTGCTGTCACAAAGCTGCGTTGTTAGCAATATATCTGCCGGCACACACCAGAGACCTTCTTTACCACCAGTCTGCTGTTCCAGACAGCACTCGAAACACTGCTATCAGTCAATCTATGTGTCTGTGTCTTTCACCATCAATTCAGTTCACTTGATTCCAGTCAAACTCAGTGTTTGCATGTACTGTTGTAACCTGATTAATCCATGTAGACCCAAAACAACCCCAGTTAATGCAACAAAATCCTGCGTCAGCACACCTTTATTTCAGGTTTCTTAAAGCTGCGCTAGTAAATACTGTTATACATACAGTGGATTGTATACCTGTGTGTAATGTGAGCCGTCCAACTCTGCAGTCCCACAGAGCATTTTAGCATCTTTTTGAGCTCATTATTTTGGTTTTCTGGACCACAAACTCTGCTCTCATCAGTCTTGTTTCCAGCATCAGATCTCTGACAAATCCACCATAAACTGCCCAGCACCAAGCAGAAGGCAGATGAAGCTGACTGGTAAACATAGTGGAGCACTTAGCAGCTAAAGAGCCAGACATTTCAGGAGTTGATGGGAGACCAAAACAAACCTAAGAAGACAGTCAATATTGGACTAAACACGACTCCAAATGAATGCTGTTATTGCTCCAGCAACTGTTTGCTAGCACGTCTGCCGTACTGCGTTTTCAGCTTGTTCCACCACCATTAAGTGGCCCCCAAAAAAAATCTAATAATGCAGCTTTAAAGTGTTGGAAAGTGACATGGAGGAAGGAATTACATTGTTCTTGTTGGCACTAATTAGTTTGAAGACAGAAATGTTGCTATGGTTGTAATCTGACCTGCATGTAAACTGAGGTTTTAGAACAGTAAGACTAATGCAAAACAATCACCAAAATCTAAATTGTCCTCCTTTTCTGTTCCCTTCCTCCCAAGCAGCAGACTCCAACACAGCAGGGGAGGATGGCTTTGATGAGAAGGGCTGTCACTGCGAGATCTCGGTGGAGGACTTGGTGCCCTCAGTCAAGTCTGTCATTAGAGCTGTCAGGTGAGGCAAAGGAAATGGGACTAATACTGTAATTTTCTACTGCCGAGGTTGCAGGCAAACAAACCCTGGCTGCAACCCCCTGCCTTCCAGCGGTGCTCATGATTGAATGTGCTTAGGGGATTAAAATAACAGGAAGATATTTTATTTGGGGTATTTTTAGATCATCTTTTGTTCATGTGATTGGATAGAGTGTTGACAGACAGGAAATATGGTTAGTGGAAGCATTAACACTGCAAAAGCTATGTAAAGAGATCATGTCAGAAGGACACGTTGTGTGTCCTAGCCATGATGTGTCCTAAAGGAAATATAGTCAGTAAGATGCAGTAACAACAAATACTGTACGTTGGAGTTAAACTTTAAATTATGGTCCAGCTGTTGAAGAAATGTAAACCCATATCAAATCTTAACACAAGATTGGGTTTAACATACTGTATATTGTAATTTAAAAGTTAAGTTTGACTTTGGTTCTACACTCATATTATTATTATATTTATTATATACTGTAATCAAAGATTAATATGGCTCAACCCACTTCTTTTACAACAAAAATGCATTTCTGTGTGGCAGAACTGCACAACTGCAGTCATGTTCTGGCATTTTTCTACCAATGCTGTATAATTGTATAGGAGATACTAGTGGGCGCTTGCAACAACACTGACAGTGATCTTTTTGGTGTCGTCAAGTCAGTAGTGAGTAAACCAGACTCAAGAATCCATTCTGTAATTGAAGCTGCCTTTTCAAAAACTACAACCAACCAACACCATTTTAGTCATTTTGGTCCCAATTCAATATCGTGACAAACATAATACTAATCATGGATCCAACATGTACTCATATATGTGTTAGATTTTCGGAAGAATTGCCCCTACAAGTAAACGTTTTGCCTTCTATATAAATCTTCTATATTTCAATAAAGGTACAGAACAAAAGTACAGAAGTATTATCAGCAAATAAAGTATCACAAGTAAAAATACTCACGGAGCAGCACAGCCCCCATTAGTGTAATCATGGATTTAGGTACCTTTATTAGTACTGACACACAGGGCTGCACAATGAAATTAGTTATAGCCCCCTTCATGCTACGCACACAGAACACACACATATATCCAAAATCAGAGTAGAATAAAAATAACATAGTTACTTGTATATTGTACAAGGCTGTGCAAAACCAGCAGAACAGAAAGCTCCATGCCATTTATTTATGATGGGAGTACGGAGGTGGTGGTGGAGTTGAGAGGAAAGAAGCTGCTCTGTAGTCTGGTGGTACGGCAGCAGATGCTTTACTGTATGGCAACGGCACTTCACCTCTCCGATATCACTGATGCTTGGTAGATGGGTACCAATAATATTCTGAATGGCTTTAATCACCCGCTGCAGAGCCCTTCAGTCCTCGGCCATACACATCCCGTGCCAGCTTGTTGTTTCCAGTCAGGATGTTTTCTATAGCTCCTCTGTAAAAGTTAACAATAACTTGGCACGGGAATTTGGCCTTCTTTCTTAAGTTTCCATAAGAAATACAGCTTCAGGGAGTCACTGCAGGTCATGTGTACTGACTGTATAAGAGCTCCCCCTTGTGTCTGATTTATGAACTTCTCTGCTGTTCGCACAGGATAATGAAGTTCCATGTAGCCAAGAAGAAGTTTAAGGAGACACTGCGTCCTTATGATGTCAAGGATGTGATCGAACAGTACTCTGCCGGTCACCTGGACATGCTGTGTCGCATCAAGAGCCTGCAGACCAGGTAGGAATGACGGCAGACGGCACGAAGACAACAGCTGACAGTTTTCATTCTTCCAGTCTTTGCTGTCTAACTACAGCTGTTTGACCACACTGTAACTGATTCACCTGTATCTTGGTGTGAATGTATGGAATGATAGGAGTGCCACAATAAAGAATAAATATGTAAATAAAAGAATAAAAGAATATCACAATAAATGTGGAAATATAAAGAGAAATAAATAAAAGAATAAAAAAATAAG
>JAVQJF010007568.1:0-15995 GCA_036023855.1 Gadopsis marmoratus
TGTATTGATGTACGAGTTCAGTTGCTTTCCGGAAAGGAACTCGGGTGTTGCTGTATTATTGAATTGACAGTAAACTCTATTCATTTTGAACTCTTTTGGACTCAGTTGATTTTTTAATAAGTGTTTAGAAGATTATAGGACTCAGTTGATTTTTAACATTGTTTTAGAAAATTATAAGATACAAATAGATTAAGGCGAGCCGAGGATCCCGACGGACATCTGGCCCATCCGCAGGGCTTCCGAGCCACGTCATTATGCACTGTAAGAATAAGTCAAAAAGGATTAGCAGTAACACAGCATCATCCTTTTGATGTGGAAGGTATTTGTATCGACTATCTCAGCCTCTGATTGTTTCATCACTGCTCTGCTCGCGCAGTACATTCCACAATAAGATGGAGCGCAATTGCATCAACTCTGGGTCAGTTGGCCATGCAGATACCCCAGCGCTCTAACCAATCATGCTGTGAGTCTCACCATAGCTGTAATTTCCAAAGTTTGACCTCAGCTTGCAGCACCTGTACATTACTCATCTCCCCTACTGGAGATGATGGCACACTGCCTCCACCACCCTAAATCTTCTTGCAAAAGAATTGCATTGAGTTGGCCCCTGAGGGTCATCTCTCCTCCTGCTATTGAGTTCTATTAGAGGGTTCAGGCACACAGAGTGCGTGCTGAGGAGGACTGGTTTAGCTGCAGCTGTAATGTTCACAGTGAAAACCTGCGGGGTAACAAGTTGAATTCCTTACACAAGTACAAGGATGTGCAGTCTGACAGTTTGTCCTTGTGAACAAAAAACAACTATATGAGTCTATGGAAGACTAGGCCCACGCAAACCACTCTTCACTTTAAGTTGTTGTTTCACTGTGTAACCCATCTGCAAAATTATGGGATGCATTTCAAGAAGCGATGGATGACTAATTAAGACTTTCAGAGTATGAACACAAGTCAAATGACTCTGAGGACTGTCTACGTAAATTAAAAGCAATGGTGTGAAATTGCCTCATTCATGCACAGATTTATTCTTTTTAATTAAATCTTGTAAACCTAAAGGGATATTTCAGATCATTTGACATAAGGTAGTCCGAGTTACTTGCTGATAGTGATATTGCTATGAACTACACATTGCTTGGACAGATGAGACGACTGCTTATTGGACAGAAATGAACAGCAGCAGATGTGGCACCCGGGAAGCAGGACTCCAGCAAATCTGCACAATCCTTTAAACGTGCTTTTGTGGTAATATAATGATTGATTTTACTTTACGGAGTAAGTTAACAGAGGTGACTTAAACTAGCAAAGTTTTATTGACATTTGCTGCCTTGAAATCTGGCGCTTTCTCCACTTTTTTGTTTTAACAGTGTAACTAACAGACACACCACCTGAGAAGCAAGACCTCACACAAAACCTCCTTGGCAACACCTCAGCGTATTTATAATACTTGACTCATTTCTAAGACCTGCATCATGAAACAATTTAGGAAATAAAACAGAGTTACACTTTTGACTGCTGCAGTTTGAGATAAACATACTGTATATAACATGCTTATCTTCCATCGTTGAGAGTCATTGTACAATTCGCTGTGCAGAGCTTGCTGTTAACCAAGCAGCCAAATATACAAGTATTTAATTTATTTCATTGAATAATGTACATATCAGAATTTTAATATAATGCCCTAACAGACCCTTTCATTCATCCTTATTTATTTAGACTCTAAATTAAATACAGACCAACATGTGAAACAAAACGCGGTAAATAATTCAAAGAAACCTGGGCAGCATGTAAGCCCTCAAACATTCTTTGGGAACCCCATGTGAACAAATTCAGTATTAAATTCCTCTTACAGGACCCCCCTGCTGAGACTAATGTATGTATTGAGCCCGCAGAAGCCAGAGGCTTGAAAATGCAACTAATATGATTCTTGTAGCATAGACGTTTCTTTGAAGGTAGAAGGAAAACCTAAGAAGTACCTGCCAGTCTTTGATTTGTTTTTTAATTGCTGTCTTTATTTAGCATGCACACTGCAGTCATCCACTGATAATGACGTCTGTGGCCAGATACAGTATGTTAAAAACATATATTTCAGATCAATGACACATGTGTGGGAAAGACAGACGCCTGATGTGAGGAAATATAAACGCCGTCCTATTTTTAACACCCTCTGAAGGTGTAACACATTGTGCAAGCAAACACAGCGAGGATCTTTTTACGGCGCTGTAAGTCCTTGCCAAGACGTTACAGCGCAGCAGCACCATTAGAAGCTAAAAGGCTACCATTATGGTAAATTGCATGTGACTGGAAAGGCTGCGAGTCTGTGCTGAGGAGGATTTAACCCGTGAGTTTGTGAGCAAAATTGCTGGAAAAACCACACAAGAATTTCCCAATAAGCTTTACCAAATACCAGTGTAAAACAGCCCTTAGGAAGAGAGTAAACACACACACACACGTATACAAATCAGAAATGTTCTTTTCCCGAGCAGTCCGGTTTGCCTCCACATCTTATCTCTCCACCCCCGCTCAAGTTTGACTCCGTCCCTTTCTCTCGCTGCCTCTGCCTCTTCTCTCATTGTTTTGTATGAACAGAGGAATTCCCAGTGTGAGCATCTCTCTGTGGACTGGAGAGCCACAGGCCTATCTCCAGGCCCTCCCCTCTAATCTGCATCCTCCCTCTGTTCTCTTAATTAGGAGGCCATGGACAAGAAGGCACAGTAATTGCACTCAGTTGCCGCAGATTTTTCCTTTTATCCCTCCCTTGCGACGCGTCCTTATCTTCGTCTTACCTACATTTTCCCTCCCCAAGCCATATTTCTTTTCATCTTTGAATCGTCACGTTCTTCATCGTTTTCCCTTTTTCGTGCTCGTCATCGTCTCCGTCCTCATAAACACATGTTTTTATCTACATTGTCAGAAACGGAGTCAACGAAGGGAGGCTAAGGGGCAGCGTAAGTCATTAAGGGAGAGAGAAATGCCACAAGCCGCAAAAGTCAATAATAACCCGACATAAAATATTGAATGACTCATTGCTTATTAGGGAAACTGCAGACGCGTCATTTCTTGGGATAATAGCCTTATTTCATATCTAATAATCCAGGCTAAACTAGAATCTGCTCTCTAAACCTCCCCCAACAGAAATTAATACTGCTCTCTCTCTCTGGTAAATGTGTGCAGCAATGGTGTGACAAGCCTGGGGCCTCTGGGTGCAGCACTACACAGCACCCAAGGGATCTTCACCACCTTCATATATCGGTTATAACACATCTTAATAATCCAAGAAGCTAAAACAGTACTCTCTTGTGTGCTTACATTCGGGCCTCAGGCGACATTAGGGTAACCCTCTCACAGAAAGCAACTCATTGTACCATACTAGCACCCTTCCTCCCCTGTGGCCGTGTGCAGTCAGCACAACAGCACTGCATCAAGAGGCAGCAGCGCCCTCATTCATTTCAATGAGACCACTGTGTTGGGACAGCAGAAGTCCTTATACTGTGGGCTCCTGTAAAAAAAAAAAAAAAAAGTTAAAAATTGTCATTCAGTGCAGCGCCATTCAGCAATGCACTGCGCCTTTGTGGAGGTGCAAATTATTATGTAACATTCAAAGAAATTGTCGGCAAAAGAAAATGTGAACAAGCTCATTGTCCATCACCATTTTTCATCCCCCCAGGGGAGTGGAAGCTTCAGTGGATGTTTAAGTCACATGCATTATGTAAGTCATGATTCAGTCCCAAAGCCTTTTTCCACTGCATTTTGCTTTTATTAACACGCTGTCCTCTCCCCCTCTGCCAAGCGAAAAGCCATTTTTGCAACTTTTCATCTGAATGCCAGCTGAGGTTGTGTATTGACAATATGTATAATAGTGAAGAAACAGGGCATTGATCGCCACAAGATTGAGCAATGAGGTTGTAAATAGAGAATTAGTACTACGATAGTAGATGTACTGCATAACTAATGAAGCTCCAACTCTTATCCAAAGACCATCTAAAATTAGTTGTTAACAATATGTAATGGAAACCTTAATAAACCAACATCTTTAATAACACATTACAACTGGTGTATTTGACATTAAACAGCTGTAAGTTAAATCGCAGTTAATTAACTTTTGCTTCACCTACCTCCTCCATTTGTGGCCCTCAGTATCTAAAATCCATAACCCACATGATTATTTAAAGTATTGTCCACCACAAAATCTTTCCTTTAGTATCAAACATCCAGCCTCTGAAGGCGTGAAAGGCCTACACAAAGAATGCAAAATCATGTTGGTTACAATGGATTCCTGTGGTGGTACATTTTCATAACGTCAAAAACATCCAAAGAAACCTTGCAAATATCTCCTGCAGCTTAATACACTTCTCAATTGTCCTTCCTTGTGCACTGTATTTTCAAACAGCCATGGATTTGCCACAGGTAGGGACTGAACGCAGGTGTACACATTCAGCCTTTATGTAGGTAAGAATATATTTAATTTTATTTGACTTTTGCAACCTAAGGTATTCTATTGACAGACTGTACACATTGAGTTTGTAATGGGATTTTGAGAAGCTGGTGTAACCTAAACCAAATTTCTTAGTCAAAATATAATTAATTAATGAAACTGAAGCAATTCACACATAAACACATATCCACCATAGTAGATAAAAGAACAATATCATGAAAGATTATTTGATATTGTTTTTAAAAAAGACTCCGTGACATGTTTTAAAATCTAATTTTAAATCTCCAAATATTTACTTTCTTTTTTCAAACTGCATGTGTGCGCAACTCGAAAACTCTGATGCTTCAGCCAGAGCCTCGAAGGCGGCATACTGCTCACGTTTTCACAAATATATACAAAACACTGTCAACTCAGAATTCAGCGCGAAGAGCACAATGCACCAAAGTAAAAAGTAGTGAGGGGAGAAGGGAGATGGGATGTGACAAATTTATGACCCCATGTGGGCACACACACACACACGCGCACACACACACACACACACACACACACACACACACACACACCAGTCTACAGCAGAATGCAAAACAGCGTGGAGTTGTTTTTTACTTTTCATATCAGTGCTGACCAGCCCACCAGGCAACCGCCCACTGTTGCGGTCGAGCAGTCTGCCCCTGATGCCTGATTTCGCTGTGCATACATTACTGCTGTTTCTGTCATAAATATAAATGACGCAAAAAAAGTGGTGCATTCTTCTATCTGCTTTCTCAACTATCAATTATTGTCACATAATGCAGTTTCAAGGTGGCCCCTGCGACCAAGAAACCACTCAGCACTCCGCTCAGACCTCACCAGCAGGTTACACACATTATCATCCCATCTGCCTGACTGCACTTAACCGGGCAGCATGGAGAGCAAATCTGTCTCTCACGCAGTGGTGGAAAGTCATTTACTCAAGGACTTAAGTACAATTTTGAGGTACTTTACTCGTACATTGTACATCCATTTTATGATATTTTTACTCCACTACATTTCAGCACAACATATTGTGCTGTTTATTCCAACTAAATGTATCTGACAGCTGTAGTCACAAGCAGTACGAGGGGGGGCGTTACGACTTAACTAGGACTCCGCAAAGATCGCAAAATCAAATTTTGAGGGGTTTTATGTACTATTTATCTGCATTATAAACTGTATTTTCATATTTAAATATTGAAAGGTAAGGAGGAACACAGGAAATGCAAGTGATGACAGTGAACAGGCAGCTGTGTGTTTCAATCGAGTTTGTCTGAGCAGGAAACACAAGAGATAATTATTTACTGAAAAAATGGTGCTTCTGCCTGTTTTAAATTATTTATCTATTTACTACTTAGCATTTATTGAGTTCCTTGCACCCCGATACTTTTTGCCTGAAATCGGAGCAGGTCACTTTGTGAAAACGTTTTGATAACATTTTTAATTTTTTCGCTAGAATGAAAATGTTTGTGTGGCTTGTGTGTGTATACAACTCTGGAAAACATTAAGAGACCACTGCAAAAATTTCAGTTCTCTGGTTTTACTATTTATAAGTACGTGTTTGAGTAAAATTAACTTTGGAAAATTTGGAGTGGTCTCTTAATCTTTTCCAGAGCTGTCTATACATACATACATACATATCTAATTTTTTACTTTTTCATGTTTTTTTTTTTTACAGAAACCCCGCGATTGTCAGACTATTTTGCATACTGGTTAAGAGTTATTTTTCAAAACAAGATTGAAATAATAATTAAAAAAACATTCTTGGTTTGTGACTCCTTCCAAAAAAGCTGTGTGCTCCTTGTCATGTTTCAGGTATCTATGAGGTGTTTCTCCTAAAATGGCACTAGATCTGATAATTAATCAAAAATAATAGAGTAAAAGACATTGCTCTTTGTAGGAAAGATAGAAAAAAAATTATTATTTATTCAGTTTAAAGGTTCATTGTTGATGTTGGAAATGGTAGTTTGAAAACTTTGTCAAACATTTTTTTATATATAAGACGATAAATATTATTTACCAAAAAATATCACGTATCTATCTATGTAGGAATTCATAGGTAATTGGAATTGGAAAGCACGAAAATCTATTTAATTATAATTTTTATTTGCTAGATGAATTGCAAAATATATATAATAAAACAATAAAAATTCACATAACGAATTACATATATATACACTCTTGATTTTAAACACCTAAAATAGGTCACTGGGGGGGTAGATCTGGGCGTGGTCAGCACATAGTGAAAAGTGAGGTTGTGTTTTTTGATAACGTTACCTAACGGGAACATAGGTGGAGAAAAGTATTGGACCAAATATAGAGCCTTGGAGGATCCCACAGAAAACATAATGCAGACTCAACTTCCTGCCTTCCTTACAGTTGCAATCTAGTGGTTTTTAGCTAGTGTTAAGTAAATCACTCAAAATAAGAATTTAACCAAAATGCATTATATTTAATAATATAATCCAACATCATCCAAGCTGTTGTCTGCTCACAGACTGCCCTTTGTTTTCAGTGACCTATGACCTGCTTACATTTCCAACAACAGGTGGAAACAGAAGCAGATTTCGATTCACCCGCACAGATTTGGTACACACTGCTTATCAATGAAGATGAAAAAAATAAACTGAAAAGATAACAGCAGACTGCAGTATAGCTCCCACGCATTATTACAAAGCACAGTGGTTTTGTCAGGTACACTGTAATTGAAAAAGACAGTGCAGTTCAGTGATATTCTCTCTGGAGGTGCTTTTTAATTTTTTTTTCTATTATTTTGTAAAAAAAAAAATAAATGAATAAAAGTGTGGCACAAGTATACTAGGGAAATATTTACACTCATTCAACACTCACGTGTGCTGTGTGTGTTCAACGGATTCCTTAAAACGAGTTCAGGCTTCTTGCTGTGATAATAACCTTTGTAGAGAGCTGCTGCTGATAAGGAGGGATAGATAGAAGGAGAGAGGAGGTATAGAGGAAACTGGGGAATGTCAGGAGGGAGTGGAGGTGACCTGATTCACACACACACAGACGCATTCGCACTAACCATAATCCATCACTGCATTACTCGTCATTCCTGGACCTGCCATAATGACCCAGAGCCGTCTGTTATGGTGGACGCCAGAGGTGAGTCCTGGGGTAGTAACACACACACACACACACACACACACACACACACACACACAAATGCACACACAGGCAGTGCGCAACAGTCCAGATCCTTGTGGTGCAGAGCAGCATTGCAGGTCAATCACCTCCTGCACTAGCTCTCTAGTTAGGATGCCAGCTAAGGGCATGAACAGCAGGGTCTGGCCTTCTGATGATTACAGGCTTCTACTCTAGACCCAAAACTTTATTTCCAACCAAACTGAACCCATGACTCCAGTGAACATAACCTAAAATTTCAGCTGCCTCAGGTAAAGACAATGAAACAAACAAACAAAAAAAAAATGGAGAGAAACTTAATTGATATATTCATGAGCTCTTGTCACTGGCCTGTACTGATGCAAGTGTACTGTAACTGAGTCCTGGATTGAATTAATCTGTGAGCTAGTTTGGCTTGCATAAACAGAGGCTGTGTCAGCGTGAAACTGCTAGGTCGATTTTGCGCTTGAAATCATCTGCGCATGACAATTCTGGGAAAAATGTAGGTCTTCTTATAATTAGTGTGTAAAACACAGAAAAGTTGTAACTTTTTTTTTTTGAAAGGAAGCATTCTGTCGCAAGTCTTTGTGAAACAGATGCTTGTCTTACAGTTGTCAGCTACTCCAAAATGCATTCACCTTATTAGCACAAATCATAAAGTGGTGATGCAACAGAGTTCAGCATCCAGTCATCCCAAACTGATAGAACGCACATCTGCCCTGTTTGGCTAAATGAAATTGCTGAGTCAGGTGAAATCACTGGCAGTACATGCTATGCTCCGATACAGAAGAAAGCCAGTAGTTTGTCTGGAGAAGGCTGAGCTTAGCAGTGATAGCTGAATGTTCCACTTTAGCCCCCACCACGAGGTGGACAATTAACTACGGATATGACATCATATACACCGTAGTCCCTAAGTATTAGGATAGTACTGGCTTTACTCCAGCACAAAGGATAAATGACTAAAAGTGTAAAGGGCTGACTTTCAGCTTTAAGGATATTTGGAGGCATTTGAATCCATTCTGGGTGAACGGTTTAGGACTCACAGCAATTTCCAACCATGGGGATGGGGCGGGGGGGTACGCATACACGGTTCATCGGATGCAAACACACGCAAATTAAACCTACAAGGCAGTACTTTAAACTCCCCTTATTGTTTGTTGCAATTCCAATTTTCTGGAGTACACAAAGCGAAACTGTCCTCACCCTTACTGACTGCACTCTATTAAGTCGGTCTCTGACAGGCGTTAAGAAGCTGGCAGCATGATGCTTTTAAAGCTACAGGGGGGTGTTTTTGAGCACAGTGGCTACTCTAGCAGTATCATTGTTGTTGATTTATTAAAACTTTTACATTCTAACAATAGTTTCAAAATGCTCAATATTGATGGGATTACACTGTATGTACAAATCTGATACTTTTTGGATTTTTAGTTTAAAAAACTATTCCACAGACTGAAGCTTTGACTCTGTTGTACATCGCTCTAGATGGAAATTGGCTTCTTCAAATTCATTTTCAAAGCTGCAGCTTTGTAAATTCGGGCTTATTTTTGTGTTTTCATGTTGCATACCGTAGATCGTGCAAGCATATTGCTTTGGTTTATCTCTTGGGTTATAAATTGGCAGAATGTCCAAACATAACAGCACACAATGTTCACTCATTGGAGACAGAAATTAGAGAAGCATAAAAAGAGGGCAATAAGAAATTTAATGGGAATGGATGAGACCAACACATTTGCAAAACTGACTATAAAATATATATGTATATATATGTCATGATTTATGCATGTTTTGAGGGTGTATTTCCCTCAAATGCATCAGTTCTGTTGCTGCGTTTAGCTTGTATATATTGTTTTCTTTAGATAAAAAAAATGAAAACAAAAAAACCTTGCAGCATGGTTTCTCCTGTCTTATTGATTCTTTAATGTATAGTCTGCTCAGCACTTTCATGATGGTAAACTGTCACTCAATCTCTGCACTTTCAGAAGATGCCTCCACCTCGTTTGAAACAAAACCTTCAGCATCCATAAATAAATAAAGGACAGACACACACACACACACAAACACACACACACACACACTCTACAACTGGCCACTGATTCTGTTGTTCTTGTCTGAGATTGATGCAATTAATATTTCATGATTCAATCAGGGTCACCCAGAAAGTAAACAGCGAGCTCAGGCATTTATTGATATAAAGAAATGTCCGATACAAAAAATGTCCTTTTATACAAGAACTTCTGATTTGTTGCAAAATATTCTAGTTGACAAATGCATCACAAGCATCACGACTACAGGATTCAGTTGGCAACACCATCTCCTAAAAGTAGAATGCTTCCCTGAAAATTTATATTTTAAGTATCTAAATACTCGCCTTTGGTCCTCATCAAAATGCAGTGCGACTACCGTGAATGCAACCAGCTGCTGTCGTCCGGGAAGGAACAACCTACAAACTGTTCTGAGCCACCTTTGTGCCTACAGGCAATGGATATTTGATACCGAAAAGATAGATGTTTAGTGGAGTTATTGCTTTAAGGCGCTTCAATCTCAAGCCTCCTTAAGAAAAGACTGGCCATTCTCTTATGTGCCTGGCTGCCTGGCAGACCGAGGACGACGTCGAGGTCGTCCTAAAGGAGACGTGAGGAGAGCTGTGCCTCTGTGGTGCAGCGTGCACTGCTGCTGCACAGTGGGGGGAAGAGGACGGGGTACAGCTGATGGACTCTAACTACTTTAAAATGAATAATATATAAGTAGTGCTCCGTCACCCTTAGCCAGCTGCCAACCTACAGTAAGCGACTGCCTGTCATCGACTGTAAGCCACTGACATTAATGTTTGGACTACAGAGGTTAAACTGAATTATAGTAATTGTGCTAATATAGTAATTCCACCTATACACCCTGGCACCACTGAGCTTTGGCAGCATTTCAGTGAGGCATCAGAACATGCCGCGTGTCGCCTAAATGTCCACAGAACTGCCTTTCAACGATTTCAGTGACTGCAGCAGGCATTGTCACACTGTTAAGTCACTTAACATGACAGCGT
Organism: Gadopsis marmoratus; assembly: GCA_036023855.1. NCBI lineage: Eukaryota > Metazoa > Chordata > Actinopteri > Centrarchiformes > Percichthyidae > Gadopsis > Gadopsis marmoratus. The sequence goes on from JAVQJF010007568.1 coordinate 10,617, forward strand.
GTTGTGCAATGAGCACATTCTGAGTTAAAATCGACTCCAGTTCACTCACAGTAAACGTTCCAGACACATGGACCAGAAAAGGCTGGCTATGAACCAAACATATTTGTCACAGTATTACGCAATATATGATTCATTCAGGAAAAAAAAAAAGGAAAACGTCATGGCCTTAATCATCCTCTGTTCTTCAATGGTGGGCTGTGTTTCTGGATTTTCATTCATTGGTACCAGTTCTTCCAGTGGGACAATGCTCTATCTCAAAACGTGCCGCACTTCTCCTTTATCCATATATCGCTGCCGCTTATTATGTGTGCGATTTAAAATGCATAATAAACTGTCGCCAGTTTATGTGAATTGAACACACATGCACAATACTGTTTTGCAATATCTAAGGATCTGAGTGTTTTTAAACAGGACAAACCCAATGTGAAGGACAACAGAGAGAATGCGTTTTCTTTTTTTACCATTCATGTGGACACGTCCGTTTCTGCTGTGTTTCTTTATGTCCTCCTATTAGAGCTCATAGCAACAGAGCTTGGCCCCAATTAAGCCCGTTTCCAAATGTGCAAAGTGTGAAATTGTCCTAAGAGGTAGAGATTTCATATTTCACTCCTATTCATGGAGGACTTATTATAAAGCTGGCTGAAAAGGCAGACTTCATTGTCCATTTCCGACTGTCTGACCGTCGCACAGTGGGCCAGATAGACTCTCTTCAAAAAACCCTTTTTTAGGAGAAAAGAAACAGATCAAAAGTTCCAACCCAGCAATGTCTGAAAGTCATTCAGATTCCACATGTCATCACCAGCACAGTTGGAAGTGTTAAAAAAAAAAAAGAGATCTTAAAAATTAGATTTTGAACTGCCATTATGCGGAAAACAGCCCACACACTGGGGGCTGAAGAGGATTCCTGCACATCGCAGTGCAAATACAGGAACACTGCGGATGAATATTCAATGATACATTTTCTTCTTTAAGCCAGTTATTTAATTCATAGAACATGATTTAAATTTCATTAGGATATAATTGACCTAATTTATCAGATTTATAGCAACAATTACAAGAATGGGCATTCTGTTGCTATCCTTCAGGGGTCATTTTTAGCTTCTAAGAAAGTTCCAATCTGGTTTAGGCGACATGAGAAAGAATGACAAACACTGCACAGCATGTGTTATTTTCTCTTATTGTGTAATAATTGATCCTGAAATGGAAACGTTTGATTATCTTGTTTCCTGGCTTATTTTTTTAACAAGCCAAGACTGTTTCAGTTTGTAGGGATCAAGCTTCAAGATAGCAGCTGACACAGAAGTCTCCAACACGAATTCACGTTGTTCCTTATTGGTCCTGTTAAAAAGAAAGGTTTTCGGCTCACGTTGGCAGAGGTGCTGTATGTGCTTTTCTTTTGCCATATCCTTAGCCTTTATTTTCTGTTTCTTATCATTTTAATAATGCTCTGGCTGTCTCTCATCAAAACGATGGGGCTTAAGCAGTAGGCTGAAATGCATGTTAAATCAAAAAGAATGTCTCAAACTTCAACTTTATTTTAACTCCATGAAACAGACTGTTCTAGATTTGAAAGGTCGGTATTGGTTTGTTAAAAAAGACTTGATATTGTTATGGATATGAAAGATAAAAACTTTGATATTCTAAAGGGATTAGCACGGAGATGTCACAAAAGGCCTGACGACGAGCCGAATCGCTGTGTCTATTTTTAAATCAAGATTCTATCTTTAGATAAGGCAAATTATGACACGCTGCTCAAAAAGAGAGAAGCATTTTTAAAAGCATCACATGGAAACTGTCAAGCTCCCAAGTCAAAACAAGGTCTTGAAATTAAAAAACAAAAAACAAGAACATTCCATCAACAGCAAAGACATTCAGCCGAGGCATTGTAATTATCCATATGGAAACACTGTACAGCAATAGTAACATCATGAAATATAACACATTACCACTCTACACTGCTCCGTTGTGGATTTCACTGTTGTTGCATTACAATTCAAGACACTCGTCGACAAATCCACTGACTGTGAAGCCAACGAAAATCCTTGCTGTTGAAGACTACAGCCATCTATCATCATTGCAGTCTGCACTCTGCCTCACTGCGATTAGGAAATCTTCCAGTGCGGTGATTCATTAGATGATGGGTAGGTGCTCTTTTGATGGCTGGCTGATTGATCACTTTTATTCCGCGGAGCTGTGAGTTGTCTAACTTTGCCAGCATTTGTGTTTGGCTGGAAATGGCTCGTAGTTTAAAGTAAAATCAAAAAAATGTAAATCCCAAAGATAGATGTGCAACAGTATCACATTATTAGGCAATTTCCAGTAATAATGGATCTGGCAAAACACTTGAAAATAACTAATTTCATCCCACATATCACGGGACAGTGCAAGGACTTTGCAAGTATGAAGGAGTGAACACTTAACTGAATCAGTGCTGCGTTCACCAGCGAGCCTTATAGTTCCAAACATTTAATCCAGTGGCTCACCAATTACCTTCCTCCACCACATAGCCAAATAGAAGAACAGAAAATGGGACAAATAGGATAGGTAGGTAAGACCAGGTGTCTGGAGCTAAACGAATGAGTATACAGTATGTCTGTCTATACATTTGTTCTTGCAGTCTTAACTTTAGAAGAACAAGCTATTTTCTCCTCAAGCTTCACTTTCTTCACCAGATTGCCAATCAACTAGGAGGAAAAAGGGACATAATCCCCTCAAAAGTTAGCAAATCCACTTCTTTTCAAATGGAGCGGACACTTTGAGGAACAAATTGAACATAGTTAAGGATGGTGAAAAGTGAAGAAATGTTTTTTTTTAGCTTCTATCCCCCCTATCGTAAACATGTTTGAAATAACAAAGGGAGCTCAATTACGAAATTAGTTAAAAGGAAGAGAGAATGTCCCAACTAAATACAGTATGAATCGAACAAGCTTCCTGGTAATTTAATTAATGGTTCGTACGGCATTTCGTTGTCCCACTTTGTTCTCTTGATATGTGGCCAACATGCCACTCATATTTAATTCTCTTTGTTGCAGTCATTGTAACTATTCTGGGAGAAAAGGGAACAGAAGAAAACAAAGGCACTTGCTGGTCCAAAAAGAATGAAATAAATCAGTGAAAGTTAGAAGCTGCATTTGCCTAAAGTTTCTGTTATTATATATTTTATAACATTTGTGATAACTTCTAAAAAGGAAAGATGCCCTTTCCTTGAACACAAAATGATGTTTATCATAAATACATAAGCGTTGCAAACACTGATTCAGTGCTGGGCAGTGTATTTCACCTTCCTATAAAGTCATTTTATTTTGTCAGTAATATTGACCTGTTTGCCAGTTTCAACGTACAGCTGCTTATGATGCTGCCTGCATCCAACTTAGTATCACCCAAGCAAAGATTATAGTGGGCAATTATTTACATTGCATTATTTGTCATTGCAATCTTTTCAACACATGCAATTATAGTTGTGCACACTGTGAATATAATACACTGCAATTACAAGCGTTCGACTACAGCTGGATGCACCAGTGCTGCTGTAGTTTGTGAAACTGAACAGGCAAGATTTCAGTCAGTCTATGTGCTCCATCAACTTTTTTGTTTCATCATGACCATAATTTTGTCATCATTACCCTAAATTGTGACCCTGCTCATTGGAACAGATGGAGGCAAGAACCTCCCATCTCACACAAGTGGATTAACAAGCCAGGCGCTGCATGTGTGTGTGTGTGTGTGTGTGTACATTAGTTATACGTCTAATATCAATTATTGTAATATTAATTTGTAGCACTCACTGGATGTACAGTTTTCACAGTATTGTTGATTGTTCCACTTGGATGGAGCAGTGACCCCTTCCTAGAAAAAATCTACTGGGTCCATTTGACCCCCTCCCGCACAATCCGGGCTTAATCACTAATATTCTTTGAAGATAAAAATAAGTTATTCGTATACCATATATTCCAGGTGGAACAAGGAAACTCCACATTACCATAACGGAGTTAAATAAGGAGGCAGGTTTAGCAGTCGTGCTGTGATCTGATTAAGTTTAGACAATGTGAAAAAGACAATTAGAAACAGGAGACAGTGAACAAAATGTTGTGCACCGAGGTTGAAACTCTCTCACAAGATGATTATTTGAACGTGACAATTATGAGCTGGATTTGTCCTTCAACATACAGTTTCTATCACATAGATTCAAATGGCAAAAATGACATTTATGTGTCAAAGAGGCTTCTAAATTATTGTGTGCAGAATGAGGGAAATTCCCTGTGCTACATGTGTACCTCTGTGAGGGTTTCAAGAGTTGGTCATAAAAACTGTTATGCCAGTATGGTCTATACAATTCAAAATACTGCATGCAATCTGTGAAACATTGGTTTCCATTAGTCCATCAGTCTAGTTTGTGTCAGCTCAATTCCAGGTATGATGCGAGGTGAAGCTGAAATGGAGGAGTATGAAGAATTTAGCTGAGAAACCTGTGGCATATGGTGCTGTCCAGTGCACTCAGTGCTTAAAGATTAATTTCTTGCTGTAGCTGCTTTTACCAGAAATGTCAGTGTCAATTTGGCAAAGGTCTCTCTAAAAGGTGATCCACTGGGAGTGAGACTTTCAGTCTTCTGAACCTCAACTGTTGCGCCAAAGCAGACAGGCCTGGAAACTGCCTGGGGACATGAGCCGTCTTATTGGAATGACGCTGTAATGGAGCTAAGTTATAGATCCGAAAGCCAATATCATCAGGCTGTTGTTCTTTGGGGATATGTCAAAAGTGGAGCTTACTGTCACGACGCAGGGAAGCATAATCGTTCCTCGATGTACCGTAGGTAATTAGTTTATAGCAGAAGCGATTGATGATGCCTCAATTACAGTATTTCTCAGACAAAGGCCTGAGTCTTCAGTCTAAGAATGTATAAAGAATGAATAACATAATGACTGTGTTGCTCAAACCTATTTGCTGAAGAGAACGGGGACTATTGAGAGTTGCCCGCTAATCTTCTGCAGAGATTTCATTAACTTAAGTGCAGTGTTGCACAGCAAACACGGGCAGCAGATGCAAATAAAGCTGTAAATAATCTATGGGCCAGAATGTGTTTCATGCATGAGGCCTCCCCCTCAAGAACTGTATGAGTTATGGAATTGTTTTAAATCCTTATGCACTCTAGTCTGATTCAAAGTCCTACTGCAAGAAACATGAGAACACCAGTGCAGCATTTCAAAGATGTAACTTGGTCGGTGTGATTCATGGTCAGTATCTCTAATGGAAATGTGCAGCAAAATCAAATCAAATCAAATCAAATTTTATTTATATAGCGCTATATCATAACAAAGTTATCTCATAGCACTTGTTAATATAGAGCAAGTCCAAGCAAACTCTATATCTACAGACCCAAC
>JAVQJF010007574.1:0-11086 GCA_036023855.1 Gadopsis marmoratus
TAAACCTAATCAATATTTGGTGCGACCACCCTTTGCCTTCAAAACAGCATTAATTCTTCTACGTACACTTGCAAACTTGCAAGGAACCTCCACCGTGCTTCACTGTTGCCTGCAGACACGAACAAACTGCCTTCTGCTAAAGCCAAGTATTTCAAATGTTGACTCATCAGTCGAGAGCACCTGCTGCCATTTTTCTGCACCCCACTATGTTTTTGTGCATAGTTGAGTCACTTGGCCTTGTTTCCATGTCAGAGGTACAGCTTTTTGGCTGCAACTCTTCCATGAAGACCACTTCTGGCCAGACTTCTCCAGAGAGTAGATGGTTGTACCTGGGCCCCACTAGTTTCTGCCAGTTCTGAGCTGATGGCACTGCAGGACATCTTCTGATTTCGAAGGGAAATATGCTTGATGTCTTTTTCATCTGCTGTACAAAGTTTCCTTGGCCAACCACTGCATCTACGATCCTCAATGTTGCCCTTTTCTGTGCAAGTGTATCTATAAGAAGTGATGCTGGTTTGAAGGCAAAGGGTGGTAACACCAAATATTTATTTGATTTAGATTTTTCTTTTGTTCGCTCACTTATCATTTTGTTAATTGATGAAAATAAACGATTAACACTTCCATTTGTGAAAGCATTCTTAGTTTACAGCATTTTTTGCCTAAAACATTTGCACAGTACTGTAAATTTACTGTACATATAATAAAGTCGTCGAGAGAGAGTGGATGAACCCAGTTAAAGAGTAACCACACGTGTGGGACGCTGTAAGAAGCAAACCGAACGATCATTTCATTGGTTGACACTGCAGCTGGCATCCTATTGGCTGGGGAATATTGATACTGTTGTTATACAATAAAATCCAATCGCACAGCAGAAATACAAGAGCGGAAATTCCACAAGTGCACAGAAGAAATCTGCAACAACATATCCAAGGGCAAACATCCATTTTGAGCAGAAACAGAGCAAATCCAAGCGCAAGCCGGTCTTATGTTGTGAGAGCAGGATTTTGAGAGAGTATTACAAAATCTGAACATGAAATTAATAAAGTATGCTCTCAAACTGAAAGGGCCTGCTCTTGATATAAGATACTAATATGCCTCCACAGATGACCAGCCACCCAGAGCCTGGTTCTGCTCGAGGTTTCTGCCTGTCAAAATTGAGTTTTTCCTTGCCACTGTCTCATAGTGCTTGATCATGGTTGGAATTGTTGGGGCTCTGTACATAGAGTCGCTCTGGACCTGCTCTATTTGAAAAAGTGCTATGAGATAACTTTGTTATGATATGACACTATGTAAATAAAACTGAATTGAATTGATTATGATTTAGTTGTGCATTCAGTCCCAGTTCTCACCTCCTCTGCAGCCAAGGATCTCCACACGGAGGTAGAAGGTGTGTCTGAACTCCACAGGAATTATGCGCAGGTAGCGAGCTCTGACCAGCTGACCAAGCCAATGGGTAACAGGGGTCCTGCCTACCATCCGCACCTCAAACACCTACATCACAACAAAGAGAACACTTTCTAACATGTAATGACAAGAATAATGTGTTGGATTTTTCTTTTTCTTTACTATGTATAAACACATTGATGAAACATTTGATGATATGTGGATATGTGTAATTACAGAAAACACTTGATGTTAAATGTTTTTCTAAATGTACAAATTACTACAAATACCTTAGCAGGGCCACCAGGCTTCACATCCTCAGTGTAGTCTCTGAAGAGGCTGCTTTGCAGGGCGAAAGCCAGATGGTATTTAGTGAGGTAACCCCACATGTGTTCACTGCCCTGGGTTACAACCCCTGATACCCATGTGGGCTCCAGGAAGTCCACCTGAAGATATGGCTGGGGATCTGCAGGCAAGGGACTCCATCCAGGCTCCATAACCTGACTGCACAGAAGATTAAATGGTTTATTTTTTGTATGCTTTATATTCTCCATTTAAAAAAATAAACAGCAATACATTTAAATTAATTTTAAGTTCATGCAGGAAACCATATCAAATGTTCAGTCTATTATATGTTTTAGGGTTAACAACAATACAGATCAAGATCAATCAGATTCACTCACACATTAGGGGCGATGTTTAGTCGTCCAGCATCAGCAGGGTTGTTCTCATGATGTGAGGATGAGGTCAGCTGACCATATCGAATTCTCCCATCCTCCAGTCCAAGGGGAGAGGAGCAGATGTCTACAGAATACGATTTATTTTAATACCATCCAACAGACCCAGATTGGCAAACTAAACACTTCAAACACAACACATTAAAACATCTAGTATGCAGTAATTTATGAATTTGTTTTTATAAGAAAGTAACAGATGTTCTGGTGTTCTCAAAATGTCCACAAAAAATAAATCTAAACTACAACACTCACCACGATATCCTGGGTCACCACCCTGGAAATACATTAGAAAATAAGTAAAGTGTATATTGATATATACCTATATTAATTGTCATTTTAAAATTACTTTCAAAAATGTATAATCTTGACTGGAAAAATTACATTTTCTAATATTTTAAACAATTCAAGATGATCACATGTTTTTTCAGCATCTGATATATCCTTCTCTAAAACTATGCTTATTTTTCTCTGTTATATAATGCTAATGCATGCTCTTCTATGTATCTCTTTTTCAATTAATCCTGTTTGACTTGATATGTATCATTTCTGTTAGAACCATTGCTAATCCATTAGAAAGAAAATAAGTGAAAAAAGGACATATTAAAGCAATGCAGAATTTGGAGGAATTGATAATTAATTTAAGTGTTGACGTACCGTTGGTGTTACTACAGGATGAGTGACAGCTGCCATGGATGGAGTCCTTAGAGGAGCAGGGGTTGGTGTGTACGGTCTGTAAATTAGCGCACATCAATGAAGAGGAGAAAATAAGTTCTTTCTTGATTACTTCACAAGACCAAAAAAGAATGAAAGAAGAGCTGGATTAATAGAGTTAAGGTAAAACATAAAAAGCAGAATGTAGGAATGGATTAACAACAGCACACAGATTTATCAAATGCTATTACCACTTCTACAAATAATAATAATGCCCTCCACCTGTCTGATTGGGTAGTGATGTTGCCGTGGGGATGGCAGCCAGTTTCATCCTCTCCTTTGGGACAGTGGTGGATCCCATCACAACGCTGCCTTGCCTCAATGCAGCTTCCTGGTGAGGGGCAGGAGAACTGACCAGCAGGGCAGCTGCGTGGACTGGTGGCTGTAGGGGATGGCTGCGTACCTGGTCAGAATGGTCAGACTATGTAAGACTGATTTCAATACTCAGGATTGTGTGGATGGAGTCATGGTAGTACCATAAAAAAGAATAAGAATGGGAAAGAATAAGACAATAAATGTGGAAATATAAAGAGAAATCATTATTTTTCCTTTTGCTTTTGCTATTCCCTCATTGCTTTTGTTTTTCTCTTACTGCTTTTGATTTTCCTCTTTTCCTTTTGCTTTTCCCTTATTGCTGTTTCTTGAAGGGTCAAGCTGTCAATCAACTGGTTTTGGGTGGGCCTTCCTGCCCAAGCTGAGTAATCAATTCATGCACACGTGAATACTGCATTGGAGGGGGCTTTTTCCCATGAGAATAATTATTTGTCTGTATATATCTACATTTATTTGATCTATTTCTCTTTATATTTCCACATTTATTGTCTTATTCTATCCCAGATTTATTTTTATGGCCCTCCTATGACACAAAAGATGGATAACAATTAACTTAAACTACAGCTAACTTAAGCCGGTTAACAATATATAAAACTATGTTGTGTTAGATTGGAAATCTCACCACAGTACATCTCATCTGATTCATCGCCACAGTTATTGACCCCATCACAGACAACTCCCAGTGGACCTGCTGGCACACAGCGACCATTTTCACACTGGAACTCCTTGTCTCTGCAGTCACCTACTGGGGAGACTGGGGAGGGAGGAGTGGGGGTAGTCAACCAGTGGTAACCTGTGGAGAGGAGAGGATTTGAATCACATTTGTAAACAAAATCCTGTAACACCAGCAAAGAAGCATTAAACTATATCTACTAACCATCTCCACAGCCCATGATCTCAAGTCGAAGGTAGATGCCATTCTGGAAGTCATGTGGAAGCAGACGGACAAACTGACCCGACACCATCCTGTCTAGTCGGTTCTCTGCCACCCCTCGATCATCATGGTTACCATGAAAAACCTGGAGGGAGAATGGTAATAAATCAGTTTCAAGATCTTAACTAGAATTAACGACCCGGTAATTAACCAATCAAGTTGCAGTTTACATCCATATCTGTCTACTTGGAATACTTGGAAAGAAGGAATTGAATAAAAGGTACAAAGTATATGTTTTTGGCTGAATGGAAGTTAATACTTATATTGATGATACATATGCAGGATTCCAGAGAATATATTGTTGAACTGATTGATGAAGGTTTATCATAAATGTAGTGACTTGGGTACAGGTACTGATGGTGTCGGGGAAAAGAACCAGGACTGGGCCAGTCAAAAATCTGGATCACCTCTCCCAACATGTTATCTTTTTCTCAGTTGCTTTTCTATTGGAGTTTCGCCCCAAGTTTGGAAAATTAACTGGAGAAGTTTCAGAGTTTCAATGCAAGTGTTTATTTTGCAGTACAGAGATAAACAGAGATGGCCCTGAGACCAGAGCTTAAAACACAAGCTCTTATATAGTGTGAAGCTTGCGGGGTGTGGGGGGTTGACCCACACAAGTAAGACACGTCAGGCACTGTGGATTCACACTTGAAGTCGTTTTATTTCTCAGTAATTGTTTGTCGTTTGGTTCACTCTCCTCTCTTTCCACCTTTACTCTGCCCAAAAGTCTTCCTTGCAGTGGCTTATAAGCCGGGCCTCCTCAGGGCTGGTCGCTCTCTCTCTCATCATAGTGATGAGCGGCAGGTGTGTCCACTCCCAGGAGCCCAGTGGTTGCAGTCTCCACCGGGATGAACACACCTGGCTGGATTGTTGCCGACCACACCTCCTGGTCCACCACACACCCCCCCCCCTTAGCACCACGCTGGGGACGGCAGACAGCGCGAGGCAGCTCTCGTGTTGCCTTGAGAGGGCGTCGGCGTTGGCGTGCGCCCGGCCAGACCTGTGGACCACAGAAAATCGAAACAGCTGTAAGTCAAGGAACCAACGGGTGACTCTGGCGTTGGTGTCCTTGGCCGTAGCCAGCCACTTCAACGAGGCGTGGTCGGTCACCAGAGAGAAGCTGCGGCCGTGGAGGTAGTACCGCAACTTCGTTACAGCCCATTTGATGGCCAGACACTCCTTCTCAATGGTGGAGTAGTTGCGCTCGTGCTTCTGCAGCTTCTGGCTGATGTAGGTCACGGGATGCTCCTCTGTCCCGTGAACCTGGGACAGCACCGCCCCGACCCAGATCCCGAGGCGTCCGCCTGGACCACGAATGGGCGGTCGAAGTCCACAGCGCCGTCCTCAGGGAGTGGAAGGCCTCGTCTGCGTCAGACGTCCAGCGCGCGGGGCTGCAAGGGATGCAAAGTGGGGCACAAAACATTCGTAATACCCCACCAATCCCAGGAACGTCTTTACCTGTTTGTTGGTGGCAGGGGTGGGCCAGGTGCTGATGGCTTCCATCTTCCTGTGTTGCGGTTTCACGCAACCCCGGCCCACCGTGAACCCCAGGTAGTCGGCCTCCTCCACGCCGAGACGACACTTCTTAGGGTTCGCAGTGAGGCCGGCGTCCCGGAGTGCCCCCAAGATGACCCTCAGGTGTTTCAGGTGGGTCTCCCAATCCGGGCTGTGGATCACTATGTCGTCCAGGTAAGCAGCGGCGAACTCCCGATGGGGTCTTAACACCCTGTCAATCAACCGTTGGAAGGTCGCGGGGGCTCCGTTTACCCCGAAGGGCAGGACCGTGTACTGGAACAGCCCTTCGGGAGTGGCGAAGGCCGTTTTCTCCTTAGCCCGGGGGGTTAGGAGTACCTGCCAGTAGCCCTTGGTCAGATCTAGAGTGGAGAGGAATCTAGCCTGCCCCAACCTCTCTATGAGTTCATCGGCGCGGGGCATGGGATAGGCGTCGAACCGGGAGAGCTCGTTTAGCCGTCGGAAGTCGTTGCAGAACCTCTCAGTGCCATCGGGCTTGGGGACCATCACAATTGGGCTGGACCACGGACTGTGGGACGGTTCGATGATCCCCATCTGCAACATGCGGTCCACCTCTGCCTTGATAGCCTCCCGTTTAGCCTCCGGAATACGGTACGGCCTCAGCCTGACCGATACCCCGGGCTCAGTCACGATGTCGTGGGCCACCACGTGAGTCCGTCCGGGAAGATCCGAGAAAATGTCTCGGTGCGGTGTGTCGGCGAGAGTTGAGGTCCCATGGGAACATCGGGCCTGGTCCGGACGGTTCCTGCGGTCATCAGGACGGCTCCGGGGACAGGATCCGGGCTCTCCCACCGCTTCAGTAGGTTGACGTGGTAAAGCTGGCTGGTCCGACGCCTGCCCGGCTGATGAACCCGGTAGGTGACAGCGCTGACTTTCTCCGTGATCTCGTAGGGCCCTGCCACTTCACGAGGAATTTGCACTCCACCGTGGGGATCAGGACCAGCACCCATTCGCCCGTCTTGAAGTCTCTCAGCTGGGCCTTCCTGTTGTAGACCCGGGCCTGTGCTTGTTGGGCGTGTTGCATGTGGTCTCGTACGAGTGGCCATACCTTTTTCAGTCTCTCTTGCATCGAGGCCACATGCTCTACCACAGTCCTAAATGGGGATGGTTCGGTTTCCCAGGCCTCCTTGGCCAGGTCCAACAGGCCACGGGGTCGTCTCCCGTAGAGTAGTTTGAAGGGGGAGAACCCGGTCGAAGCCTGTGGTACCTCCCAGATGGCAAAGAGCACAAACGGCAGGAGCTGGTCCCAGTTTTTCCCGTCCTCATCTACGACCCGTCGCAGCATCTGCTTCAGTGTTTTATTGAATCTCTCTAAAAGTCCGTCTGTCTGGAAGTGGTACACTGAAGTCCGTACCTGTTTCACCTTCAGCAGCCGGTACATTTCCCGGAGGACTTTCGACATGAAGCAGGTACCCTGGTCCGTCAACACCTCTTCGGCGAGCCCGACCCGGCTGAAGAGCAACAATAGTTCGTGGCCGTGCGTAGGGGTACTGGGTGGCGTAGTCCACCAGGACCAGGATGTACCGGTGTCCTCTACCAGATTTGGGTAGCGGCCCCACGATGTCCATCCCCAGGCGTCGGAACGGCACATCTAGGATAGGCAGGTGAATTAAGGGGTTATGGTACATCACCTTCGGCCCGGTCCTCTGGCAGACCTCGCAGCAGTGGTAGAAGTCCTGAACAGCTTTCTTCAACCCTGGCCAGTAGACCACTGCATGTGGTCCAGGGTCTTTTCGGTGGTCCATCCATCAACCAGGTACGTGCCCGACGGGCCAGGTCGGCTAACTGCGGCCTTGCCGGACGGCCGGGGTCGTAGGCCCAGTCATGGTATCATTGTGCCCTGGAGTAGACGTTGTGGCCGTACCTAGACAGAATGGCGGCTTTGAGGGCTGCATAGTTGTCGGCGACATCGGGGGCCAAATCCTGCCGTGCCTGCTGGGCGTCTCCGGTCAGGAAGGGGCCAAGATGGCGGCGTGGTCTTCAACCGGCCAGCCCTCCCGGGTGGCGGTGCGTTCGAACACGAACAGGTAGGCCTTGATGTCATCTTCCACTGTCTGTTTTGTGAGCACCTGGGAGGCGTTGCTTCTCCTTGTGGTTGTACCGGTGTGTTGCATCAGGGCGGTGAGTGCCTCCTGTAATACACCCAAGCTCGCCGTCTGTTGGGCTTGTGATTGTGTGAGTTGCGCTTGGGATTGTGCGAGTTGTACCAAGGCCTGCTCCATAGCTCTGGTGTTACCTGTCTCGCGTCGTGTTCCTCCGGTGGCCGTAACCGCGCTTGCCCACATTCTCCACCAATTGTGAAGCTTGCGGGGTGTGGGGGGTTGACCCACACAAGTAAGACACGTCAGGCACCGTGGATTCACACTTGAAGTCGTTTTATTTCTCAGTAATTATTCGTCGTTCGTCACTCTGTTGTTGGTTTGTCGGTTGTGCCACAATAGGCACAATTGGTGTATGTGTTACCATTTAGGGGGTGTGTGTGTGTGTGTGTGTGTGTGTGTGTGTGTGTCCTAAAAGACACACACACACCTTATGCCTAGTTGTTCCTTACGCCTAGTCACATCTCAGCATGCGCATACTGCCTCTCCTGAGATGTACAGGCTGCTTTGCATAAGTGTATAGATGCAAGCAGGGATGGCTGGTATCAATGGGCTAAGAGGGCTCAGCCCTCCCTATCCTTTACAATAAATATGATAAAATAATTATAAAACACCTTAAACAGATCGTCTTCAATTTTGGTGGGACCTAGAGGAGCAACAAAACCAAATAGTAACAAGAACAACGCAGGATATATTGAAATGGGCTTATTTCTTACAGCCCAAACTCAGCGGCCACAGCTTCCAATGAGATTCGTTTTAAATGAGTGACAGGCGTCGTGGCACGCCCCCTTGATTTGCTGAGCATTTGGGCTAAATTCATTCAGCCCAGAGACGTTGACTTTGGACCAATGACAGCCAGCGCGGTGCTGCTGAGCTGTGAACAGAGTGAACAGACAGGGGGCGCAGGGTCCAAACCATGTTGACAGAACACAAAATACTAAATCGTAAGTTTAAGCTTTCAGTAAAGCTACTGTATCAACGTTGGGTAAAGTTAATATGAGGGCCACTGCATCGCTGTGCAGAGACACAAGGAGCTGGTAAAGACAAACAGGCTTCACTGTCACGGATTGTGGACTGAAGTTGTGGGGCACACAAGCTCTGCGGGGGTCCGACGAACCTCCGACTTCACTGCAGTGAGGCGAGTTTCGGAACCTTGTTGATCAGTTCTCTTTTTTAGATTTAGCCAGTTAGCTGATCACCTGTCAAACACACAGGTTGCCAACAACATGTCTAAGACGCGCCTCATTGACGGTTCTATCGTGCAGCAATTTCTCTGTTACTCCCCGTTAGTGGACAGAACTGCGGTGGGACTCGAAACACTCCAGAGGGATGAAGCTGCAGCCATATGAATTAGAAAACAAACTAAAAACAGTTGCAGTGTCTCTGGACAGTCGTTACAGCTGGAACATGTGTTGTACTGCATCTCTAGCTGGACCCTTTCTGACATTGTCGGCTCCACAATGGAGCATTCTGATATGTTATGTAGTCTAACATCATTCTTGCAAATACATTTTTTGTTTAAAAATGGCATGTGCTAATGTGTACAGAGTAAAATAGTCATGTGAGAAAGAGAAAGACATACAGAGTTTTTTGGCACCAGGCCTTTCTTGTGAGTACTTCTATGGTGTTATTCTAGAGCACTTGTTATAACAAGATATAAACTGTTGTTGCTGTAACTTGGTATCTCTGATATGATGCTGCTGTTGCTGTAGCACAAACTATTGATGGGTATAATGCATTTGTCAGCCCCCCCACCCAATATCACGACCAGCCACCACTGGATGCAAGCATCTTGATAGGTAGTGTCTGTGCATGGTGTATGAGTGATATCGTATATGTGGGTGTAGATGTAATGTTGAGATGGCTCATTCTTCCCTAGCTCAAGTATGTTTGGGGATTTCCAACTAACGTTGATGCCTGGCCATTATGAGCGTCGATAGCCCTGCTGAAGACAATGGGTAGCTAAAATCACCACCAACCTTTTTAAGGATAGACAGTAGCTCTGCTCTCCCCCCTCTCCCATGACACACACACACCAAGCAGCAAATCTGTCCACTGGCCCTGCTCGCTCTCCCTCTACGCAGGCCTCACATTTGAAATGGAATATAGTTGATACATACTAAAAATATTGACTTTGATTCACTTACACACACTGGTATATTGTTTACATTTCACTTTCATAATATAGAGTGTATTTTTAAAAGCAATTTTTTTACAACAATGGAGTTGTTGGAGTACAACAAGAGTATAGCTACATACAATGTGTTACTTCGTTTACAGAGGCATATAAAGCAATGACAAATGGCCTTAATGCATATGATGGAAAGTTGCATGGACTTGTTTTGATGTCTGACCTTGGCTCTGGGCTGGGCATCAGTGACAAGCTCTTTGTAAGTGTTCCACTGTCTGCCATCCTGGCTGAACTGGAGGTAGAAGCTGGAAACGAAGGTGCCAAACACACCACCACCCTGGGTTAGCAAACCTACACAGTAGTAGAGATATAGAAAGCATTTTAATAATTTTACTGATATGCAGTACATAATCTCACATAGGCATTCACTTTTAATACACAGTACTAAACCAACATTTCAATCTGTATTTGTTCAAAGGCATGAATGTTTACCAGTGATGTTGTATGGTTTCAGCAAGTCTATCTGTAGGTAGGGGCTTTGTGTGTTGCTAGTGTGTCCCTCAGGGTTCTGCTGTGGTAGGTCCTTATACTCCTCAGGTTCTGGACTCCAGCCCTGCAGATAAATGTTTTGCAGATTACACCTCGTGTTCATGTTGCAGCAACTATGCCTTTAAATTAAATGCGATCTTCACATGCTCACAATGACAATGTTACCATACATACAGTATAATTAGCAGGTAATGTTAAACATTTGCCATCTTAGTTTAGAATGATAAAATTTATGCTGATTAACACTAAAGACAAAGTACAGCTGAGTATGTTGTGTTCAGTTGGGAATGTTACCGACTTCATCGCTCACACCATTAAATATGGTTGTATGATTACAGAGTTGATCATGTGAAGATTAAAATAATGCATAGACAATATACTAACACCATATCCATTAAATTTGAGTTTAATTACATTGAACAACAGGTGTTTGTCATGCCCCGGTGTGGGTGGAGAAGTGGAGGGACCCAATCGCACACAGCCGGTAAGTAACATGTCTTTTATTTGACTGAAAACAAAAGGTGAACTTACAAGAAGAGTAAGCCGTACTCAGGACTGCTGAGGAATACAAACGTTGAGACGCGGAACACACGGAACACACGGAACACACGGAACACACGGAACACACGGAACACACGGAACACACGGAACACACGGAACACACGGAACACACGGA
>JAVQJF010007579.1:0-49495 GCA_036023855.1 Gadopsis marmoratus
TAACCAGACTGCTTATCCCGAAGGGTCGCAGGGGGGGGCTGGAGCCAATCCCAGCTAACATTGGGCGAGAGGCAGGAAACAGCCTGGACTGGTCGCCAGTCAATCGCAGGGCCCTCTGTGTTTATCCCTCAGCAATTCAGTAACCTTTCAAAATGACATTGCGCCCTATTATCGAGTGTCACTCACATCAAAGTCCAGCAGTGCGTCGATCTGGCTCTGCAGGGTAGGCATTCCTTTCAACAGCTTCTCTACTGACATAGTCCTCATCACTCCATCAGCTCTGAGACAGAGGACAAAATAGAAAATGTGAAAATTAAGCAGCAGCTCTCAGACAGACACTTCCAACACATAGAATACGTGTCAGCACTTATCACACATATAGTTTCCACGTGTCTGGTCTCTTTTCTGTAGTCTGCATGTGTATTTTTCACTGCCAGGTTTTGTAGCCAGAGGGACACAGCTAAACAGGGCTGTCCACTCTGTAAGCGTGAGTAATAACCCACTTTGTGTTCATCTGTGCACTGAGCACACTCAGTAAAGCCATGCACTTGGCCCAACGCCGGGCTGGAGGTAGTCCATCTCACGCACTAACGGGACCCCAGTGGGATGTGTGTTATTCTGATGGATATTGGGGGCATGTTCTGGCCCCGAACAAACTAACAAAGCATTTTAGAAAGACTTAATAATATCAATAATAATGCTGAAATACTCATGCAGCAGGGCAGTGTCGTGAGAAATGAGAAGCGGTACCCTTTCTTGACTCGGCCAAAGTCGAAAGCCATCTGTCTGTAGGCGAAGGCCTTCTCGTTCAGATAGCGGCTGTAGCGTCTGATGAACGTGGACATGTCGTAGCCTGAGGAAGACACTCGAACGTAAACATGTGCACAGTCTGTGTCAACTCAGTGCGGGGTATTAGTAGGCTCTTCAAAGGCTTACAAAAAAAACCCTTAAAGTCAAGATGTTACCAGTTTCATGTCTTCAATACAATTGTAAGGCGTATTTGCACATGCGATAAATATATGGGTGGATGAAATGCAATTGGTGGATTAATCACAGCTTTTAAAAGAACATTTTAAACATTCAATATTTTGGGAAATATGCTTATGTATTTCCTTGCTGAGAGTTGAATGAGAAGATTGATACCACTCCCATGACTGTGCGCAGTATGTGTGCAGTAGTAAGTATGAAGCTAAAGCCAGGAGCTGAGTAGCTTAGCATAAAGACTAGAAGCATGGGCAAACAGCTAGCCTGGCACTGTCAAAAGGTTAAAATCTTGAACTTACTATCATCTCTGAAGCTCACCAATTAACATGTTATATCGTTTGTTTGAGTCACACCAAAAACAACATGTAAAAACAGCAAGTTACAGAGTCAGGCTAGCTGTTTCCCCCTGCTTCCAGTCTTCATGCTAAGATAAGCTAATCGCCTGGCTGTAGATTCATAATTAGCAGACAGATATGAGAGTGGAATCAATCTTCATCTAGCTCTCTTGTCTGGATGCTAAAAATCAAGCTACATTCAGGAGACAATTAGCTTAAAGACTGGAAACAGGGGAAACAGCTAGCCAGGCTCTGTTGAAAGGCAGAAATATATGTGCTGGTAGTGAGTGGTACTGATGTTCTTATCTAACTCTTAAAGCAAATAAGTGGTATTTCCCAAAAAGTCAAACTATTCTTTAATAATAACCAGGACTTTACTGAGAAAGTTTATTTCATTGTGGAATCAGGTGCTGTGATCCAATGCTTAGATTGCTACTGAAATGTTAAATGTAATCCTCATTATGTTGTCCATAAAATGCACAATTTGGCTTTCTAAATTCTGCAGAGTCCACTCTCCCTAACAGACAAAATGTCCATGACAACAGACTGAACCCAGTGTTTATCACCATGGGAGACTGCATTAATTTCAATGGAGATGGGTTTAATTGAGGGGAGCAGGGATTAGGGGCGCTGGAACTGAGGGATAGATAGAGGAATGGTCAGGTCGGTTGTTACATTCAAGCTTATTTTGCTGTTGCACTTATTGTAACTTCTTAAAAACATCTGTTAATTTACTTAAGTTTAAGTGTTAGAGGGAGAGTGGAATGCACCCATAAAGGAGTGAAAGAAGTGGCGGACTAGAATATAGGGATGAATCAGAGTGGAAAATTATGGAGGATGGTGGTAGCCAAAGATAGGAAAGAAGGAAACGCCACCCACCGTGGGAGCCAGTTTTGTCCAGGAAGTTGCTGAGGTTGAACAAGGTGTTTCTAGATGCCAGGAACTGCAGGAATCTCTGCAGGAGAGGACAAACACACAGGACATAGCACTCTACCAGGCACTAAATGACACATATGTTTGTTGAAAAGCCTCGTATTTTGGCTAAAGCAAAAATAGCTTAAAGTAGTGTGACTTTGGTGGTGGTCATGTAGCTGTAAATTATTCAAGACATAATGGTGACTCACTAAAACACTGTAAAAACACTGTTGCTGTCCTCAAATTGAATGTATAATACAGTCAGCATAACTAAATTAAAGAGAAAAAAAATTAATTGAGAAATAGCCATGCACAGCTATGAATAAACACATTATATCCCAGCAATCATACACTTGTTATATTCTTTTATGATCATTTTCAAACAGATGGCTCCATCTTGAATATAAGAACGGAAGATAGATGTTAGATGTTATGTTCACAGCTATCTTGAAGGGGCTGTTCAGCACTTTCAGCAACCTGTGAAACTGCCTGTAGCAGAAAGTGGAACTAATATAAGAGGTGTGATTCTATACTTGTCTTCTTTTCTTCAGTGATTAAAGAGAAATCCAGCATTAAAGGAGCAGTGCCGCAGTGTCCACGAGTGAGAGGGAATTAAACACCAGGACGTATGACATAACAAAGACCAATTGTCTCCCTGTGCAGAGATGCAAGAACAAGCATCATCATAAAAACATCACACACACACGCTGCTGATGCTTATTTAGTGGCTCAATTTACACAAAACAGAGCATATACTAACATGCAGGGAGGTTAAGAATGAAAACTACTCCCTGGAGAACTGGTGAGATACACATTCTGTCTCTCTCCCTCTCTCTCTCATCATCAGCCCTTGCTAAAAACAAACATAACAAATATATTCTCTCTTGCTCTCTCTTATTGAACATTTCAGAGCACTTTCTTCAGCTGTCAGGACATGAATTGGGTGAGGGGGTCAGGACCAGGAAGCAGAAGGTCAGTCCCTTTGCTGATATAATGACTGAATTTGGGGCTTTAATGTATTTTAACTATGGAGCAAAAATAAACATTTAAAGGACCAGTCTGCAGGATATGAAATAGAATATAATTTTCATAGTTATGTTTTCATTAGTGTATGATCACCTTTCATTAGCTTAGAATGAGCCCTTTATATCTACGTAGAGCGCGGGTCCTCTTCCATGGAGCCAGCCAGGTTGCAGTGCCATGTTTCTATAGCAGCTCAAAATTGAAAAACCAAACACTGCCTCTAGATAGGGCCTTTTGCGTTTTTACTTTGAAGATGTAGCAGGAATTTGGAACCTGAAGGCCACCGCAGGCTCTCCTACACGCTTGGAAAAGGAGGGGTGAGGGGAGGGGTATTCAGTTGGCTGCAATCTGCAACCGCACTGCTAGATGCCGCTAAATCCTACACACTGGTCCTTTAAAGGATATTGTGCAGAGAAGATGCCAGTTACTCATATGGTCAACTATAAATATATGGACAACCATTAGCTCTTCTGTCACTGAAAACAGGTTCCAATTTAAATTTCCATTACAGTCACTTCAAACCTGCATTAATTAATATTTGGCCACTTGAGGGCAGCACGGCAATCTGTAAACACAACACTGACCTACTGTCACCTTATACAGCGTTTGCAAACACATGCCCATTTACACATCCAGCAGACATGAGGCAACATTAACATTCATTTGGAGTCATGTTTCTGTCTACATGGTGAACGTAAGTCCTATTTTCTTCCCCTATTGGTCTCTTCCAACTCCAAAGGGAATTATCATCTTTAGCTGTGGGTGTATCAAAACGTTTTAGCCTAAAACAGCCGCCTGGTATGTCTGCAAATGACACTGATGAGAGCGCTGAGACTGAACCCACACAGTAAAACCAAAACAATTAGCTGACAAAGCAATAAAGCGGAGTGGAACTGAAGAGCTGAGTGATAATTCATCACTACAAGCTGCACCTTACACAGACTTTTGACCTATTGTTCATATAATAATATTGATTAGTGCAGCTTGAAGGTTGTAAAAATCACCTTATTCCACACTGTCAGAGAGCATCACAAATTAGTATCAATTTGTTCCAGCTCTTCATTGCAGCTATACACTTGTTTATGGCTGCAAACATCCATTCAAATAAATATTCTAGCTGTTTTGCGCATCAAATTTACCCATAATTCAGCCTGACATATTTGGTGTCTTTTGAAACTTTGGGAACTCTGTCTCAGAATTAAAATATAGTTATGTGGGTTTGGAGATGTTAAAATATGAAATCACTGGATTGGTGGAAATTGAAACATGATTTGGCAAAAAAATATATATATATGTATATATTATTATTTTTGTTTGATTTATTTAGCTAAACACTCTTATTTTGAACTAATTGTGATATTAATATGCCGATAAGTTATTTCCATCCCTTTACACTCACAACATGGCTGAATGAACAGAGATCAGAACTACAGCTTGTACTTTCATGCATGAAAGGCAACCTGTGCTCCTGCTGCAGTGTGTTTCTGAGCAGGCATTCGTGTGTCTACCTTGGGTCTTGTGTGGAAAGTCGACAGAGCAGCGATGCCCTTGTCCAGCACTGCCCTACTTTCTAACAGCTTCCCAGTACAACCAGCCTTCTGCTGACTCTACTGGGGGCTACAATCACACTATGTCTGTCAGTGGATCAGTTGGGGGTAAAGTGACTTGCTCAAGGGAAGACAAATACTGCATTTTAACAGACAGCAACGAACATAAGTATGTAGTCAAGGTGTGTGTAAACAGTATGTTATAGCCTCACCTCGTTGCCGTGCACCATGAGGTGGTGTGTGGTGATCAGGGCTTTGAAAACCACCACCCAGCTGGCGTTGCCAGCCCTCTCCATCAGCGTGTCAGCCATCTGGGGGACGTTCACATTGGTCTCCTGGGTGGCCTGGATCAGGTCTGAGAAGCAATGAGGAGAGGAGGAACAGGAGGTCAGATGGTGGATATTAGCAGGGGAGAGGCTCAGCACAGGTACAGACTTTTATTTAAGTAATGACAACACAAACCACAGCAGGGACGGTGAAATAAGTAGATAGGTGAGAAATGACAAACAGGAAGTGCTAGTAAATGCAGTGGTACTGGGTCTGGGGCTTTGCTGCATTTTACAGCCACATTCTCTTGCATCCCAATTTTCACTTTAATTCGCCATATGCACTCCTGAGTAGTGTGTCCTCAAATATTTTTTACTATGGTAGCAAAGTGTTTTGTGGGGTTCGGTGTCTGTCTCAATGTGCTAATTCCTCCTATTTGGTCAATCAGATGCCTATTTAGTCAGTAGGCGTGTCTGTGCAAGCAAGAGGAGCTACATTTTATCGACAGAATTGCCTCTGGAAGCTGCCATTTTCCATCTTATTGAAATGTATTTAGACAAGTGATTCACATTATGCCACCATTGCCTGGTGTGAGTCACACTGGCTGCTGCTTTGTTCGTTCCTGCAGCCTCCAGCACAGGCAGAGGCAGAGTGGAATATTCCACAGCAAAAAGACAAAGAGAAAGCGAAAGGGAAGAAGCCCTGTGGATCAGAATCAGACAGAAAGGAACACACCACGTTTTTAGAGACTGGCCTCTTGGTCAATTTAGTTCAGAGGTAAGCAAATCTGTCATCTGTAGATTATTGGCTCTATAAATTCATGTTGATGAAACAATCTGCCCATCTAAAGCCACATATTCCCGGTTGTCATAATGTAAGTATTGTTGATAAATAATCATAAGTAAAAATAATACATTACTTAAGCACTCTGGTATGTGTATAATTCACTTCATAGGGGAAATAACCTGCCAACATGTCAGTGCCAGGACTACAACACTCAATATTTTTATTACCAATTGTCACAACCCGAGGTGGGTGAAGGAGTTGAAGGACCCAAGCGCAGACAGCAACATAGGTTTTAATATGAGCAGAACTGAAACAGAAACACAGAACGTACACGTACGTGGACTAGACCATAAACACTAGATAACAAAGACTCCAGGAAACTCAGACTATGACGCCACAAGGACACAGAGAACTGAACACACTTAAATACACAGGACACTAACGAGGGGATTGACCACAGGTGAGCACAAGGGAACAGGTGAAACCATTTACACTATCAAGGAGACACGAGGGAGGCAGAGACGGGACACAACACAGACACAGACGCTCAATTCCACAGAACCACAAGACAGACACGGAGAACTAAGGCCATAACACAGACAGGGGATGACCCAGGAGAACCCAAAACCTGTAACACCACAAGTAATATACAGGCGTCCTGACAAGGGGCATGACACCAATAGTTCAAATGGACTCTGTGCAATTTAAACAGAAACACTTGTAGCGACCCTACAGAGAGTGACCACCTGACTCAGCAGTTCACCTGAGCTCTATGAAGTTTTTTAGCATCTGTTAGCTCATTGTTTTGTTATTTACAGCTGCAACTTTACTGTTTTGGTTCACTGCTCGCATCAGTGTCATTTCAAACTGCAGCAGGCAGCAGTGGACAAACCCACTGTACGCGACCTGCCCAGCACCTGACAACAGACAGACCACGTAGCTGGAGACCACAGTGAAGCATTTACCAGCCAGGTATTTCTCTCGGGAGTGAGAGAAATGAGCTAAACGGAGAGTGAATATTGGACTTACGTTTGTTGCAAAGCCAGAAACACAATTCTAAATCAGTGCTAATGCTGCTCTACGTCTGCTGGATTTCCATGCTGACCGATTTGGTGATAGCTATTTAGCTAATAATGTCAGTTTCATGCAGTTTATTTTGTTGTCCCCAACTGCTGAAAAAATTTATTAGTGCTGCTTTCATTTTAAAATGCACTAATGTCTAGTTTATGGTAAGGTGTCAGCATGGAGCACTGAAGTGAACAGCGCGGTGTCACTGTGATGCATGTATTCATATCGTAACAGGTAAATTGACCAAGAGGACAATCTACCAAAAGCTCAGCATACCTCGCTAACATCAAATAAATTAGACCTATCTGTAGCTGTGTTTCCTTCCTCTTGTCAGATAACAGTAAAGCCTGTGTGAAGATTATCTGGCCGATGGGAGAGCTGTCTTCCATGGCAAACCTCAGGGCATGTCTTCAGAGACAGTCTGAGGAACGAGATCAGTAGGTGTGTGCGCAGAGTGATGGACGGACAAAAGAGAGAAAACATGAGTGGGGTCATTTTAAAATCCTTGATTCAGCGGAGCAGTGCGAACGCAGGGCAACTACTGTTGAGTCCTGTGATTCAGTAATAGTGTCATACCCATGTCTGCATATTTACTGCCAGCAGACCGGGAGGCAGCGGAGAAGTGTGTATTGAATTTTTCTCCCTGGCTTAATATAGATTAAATGTCAGTACACCTCACACCTAGAAAGCCTCACACTTGGAGCAATTGGTCGGTTATATTTCATTGGTCCGTTATAATGACATGGAGAAATGAGCATTTGAAACAACATATCTCGCTTATTTAATGGCAATTTGCAGTTTTACAGGAGGTTATGTTATGTACAGACTATTTCTTGGCAGGTAGCAGTGACTTCCTTGTGCACTGTGAGGCAACAAGCAAAGACTCAGATACCCATATACGCTGTCCTGGTGCTGTAAATGCTCCCTGGAGGACCAAATATGTATTACTCCGCTGCTAAATGTAGTTCCCAAGAAACACATAATTTACTCGTGTTGGAGTAAGGTTTGCTAAAAACTAAAGTGCCCAGCTGTCTCAGGGATTTACATTGTTGTTTTTAAAAAATATAAATATAAGTTTGTGTTGTGCTGTTTCTACATATTTGCTCAGTAGCAGCGAATGGGCTTGGGGCTTAGTGGAAATCAGAAAGTATGGGGATACTAATGTATTGTTGGTTTTGGTCTTTTCATGGGATTTGTTGACAATAAGAAAAATAAAAAAACTCCAGTCTAATAAAGTCTAATAGCTGTCTGATAAAGGCCAATAATAAGCCAACAAAAATCATCTTTCAAAAATGAAAACACTACCTACAAGAGCTCCAAAGACACTAAACGATTTGCGCCCAACTTGCAAATGCATTGGCCAAAAAACTGCAAAACGCCAACAATCTTTAAAATCATGACATCGGCCAGAGACAAGCATACCTAAAGAAATACAGTACTGACGAAGCAGGATATGACAGACTTACAGTATATGGGGTTGACTAACGGTTGTAGCAGTTTTTGTAATAGTCATTGAGCTGCTTAAAATTCATCACATTTTTCATGTGTTTACATTCATATCATTATTATTTCTAATTTGCGTGCACAAACAACAATCTTCTGAGACTGGATTTCTTTACATTCAGAGTCAACCCATGGGGATTCTTAGGATCTAGTGAGTATCCTTGACATGAAGGGGAACTCATATACTGACCAACGATTTTCAGTCCAAAATGGTTAAATTTTGAAACAACTGCTTTAAACCTGTCTGTGTCTCTCTGCTTTGCACAGGTTCTTGTGGTATTTTCTGTGACTAAATGATAAATTATAATGCTTACATTCCACATTTCTATTGTCATGAATAAATCAAGTCCCAACAGCCCACAGTAGGCGTAGTTGGAAAGGCGGCTCGTGCAAAAATGCAATCAAGGTCATTTTGCATTGACAGTGATGGTACAAGTCTGCTAGCGCTTCTTCTATCATGCATTCATCATGTGGTAATGATGGCTGTGCATGTCCTCCTCAGTAGTGAGGCAGCAGACACACATAAACATACATATACATGTGCACACACAGAGTGAGAGGGATAATCCCTACAGGGCTGATGAGTCAGCAGCCCCGCATCATCCTACGCTTTCATTTCTGTGTCTCCGTCTGTCTCTAGCTCAGTCTGTCTGTCTCACTCTGTATTTCCCACTGTGGGGGTCCGCGCTTTCGCCAGACTGTGAGACAAACTGCACAGCCAGCTTCCATTTAATATTCACGTAAATAGTTTCCTCAAATCTACTGCAAATCATGTCCAAATAAGACTACAAAAACTGAAATTAATGTACAAGAGATTATAGCTTTATTTGTTGCCAGATGGCCATTGCTTTTACACTGGTGGTTGTCCCTCAAACACTGGTGTCATGCTAAGACATCTCTCTTCTTTGTATGTTCGGCTACAGCGGCCACATTTGAAAATGGGTCTTGGGTAATTGTTTAAACATGCAGTCGAACCAAATCCTAATCCTGTTGAAAGAGCGTCAGAGAAACAAGGCAGAGCGTCTTTGTTCTGATTGAGATGCTGAACAACAATTCAGCAGGAACTCCTGACTCGCACCCCCCCATGTCAATTATTCATATGTGTGAGCGTGAGTAAGACAGAGACACAAAGACACAGAGAGCAAGGCAGCTCGACATGTGGCTCTTGTCATGCACTAGCACACACAGATAGTCACGCTAACAATTACTGGAACGCTTGGACCAATATTCCATATCCTGTACGCTGCAGCATGCAGCAAATCAAATCTACTCTATTTTTCATAAAACAGTACTCCAGTGATTTAGTTTTAAATTGACATAAAGCTGGGGGAACTTACACCCTCTCTGCCTGGTCACTGCCCACATGGTTCAACCTCCATGCACCCAGTTTGTGACATAGGCTTTCCATTTGTAGTCTCCGAGCACGAGCTGTGACAATCCTGATTTTCACAGGTAGTACTCTCTGTGGATCGCAACTGATCTTGATGTGTAAAACTGGTGCAGTTCCCAATCAAAGGAAAAATACTGCCCCTAATTTTACAGATTGTTGGAACGAGTCGGGTGAGACAAATCTCAAACCTCCATATTATCCAGGATTTGATCATTACTATTGAAAGCTGCACTCATCTATGTTTTTAGTTTAACAACTGAACAAATGACTAAATGTAATGTGAAAGGGTTTGCTTGTAGTGATAAACCCACAGAGTACTAACACCCAACACTGCAGTTCCCCTCAGCTTTGCTGAGCGTTTTAGCGTCTTTCAGCTCATCGCTTCCAGCAGCAGCAGCTGTTTTCAGAAAAGAAATCTCTAAAACCCACCGCACACAGACCATGTTAGCGGCAATCTGGTGAGCATAGTGGAGCATTTAGCAACAAGAGTGTAGCTAACTCCCGAGCTTTGCCCAAGAGTTGGTGGAGACCAAAATAGAGCTTAAAGGCTGTAGTTTGATTTCCGTTGGGAGGGCCACAAACGCGACTCCAAATGAATGCTAATGTTGCTCAGTGTCTGCTGGATGTGTAAGTAAGCAACTGTTTGCTAACATGTTTGCCATATTAACTTTAGAAGGTGATTTGTGTTTACAGCTTGTTGCATTGGCCTCAAGTGGCAGAAAATCTATTATTGGCTGCTTTAAGGTGAGCAACCACTTAATCATCCAGTACTAACAAAAATCTAAATTCCAGTGTAAATGTACATTTCATTAGCATTTGACCTGCTAAGTGTTTTCATGTTCTCATTTTTGATATAATGCTGATATCCTGTGATCCAGTAAAGTCTGCTATTACACATGAAGCCACCAATCCACCAGAGAAACATAAAATAATTTACTGTCTACAGTTTCCTCTCATCTCATCACTTACTAGCTAAGCTGGCCATCAGGCTAACCTTTCCAAACTGGGTGTAGCCTCGTCCTTCATGTGAGTGGGTCTTGTTTCTTCATACGATAACAATGCTATGGAGTCTGCAATGTTCAGAGTGTGAAATCAAACAGATGTACTGGGCAAGGGCAGAAAGAGCCACATGACACCGGTAAAGGCTTGATGCAGAATCAGCGAGACCTGCAATGGGAAGTGCTGGTATTGAACCACTGAGAGTAATTGCATAGTGAGTCTGTCCAGCTGTAAGAGCAGTGACTCATCGGTGATTACTGCAAAAGTCACAGCTACACTTGAATCTACAGAAGCATGGGTGTTCAACAGCACTAGTGAGGACCCCAGGCTATAATGCTGCTGGCAGTAGCACACAGACACACACTCACACAGATGCAGCCTAACCGCTGGTTAAGGCGCTGCACATTGCTGATGTTATATAACACAAGGTTATTCGTGACATGAGAATTACAAGACTCTCTACACTATTCTACACATTATATTTTCGTACCCATACGCACACTCTAGCAAAAGTACATGCACACGTGTGCACACACATCCTACCCTGCTCTAATTTTACAACCCCAGCACCTGAGCCGCCATCGTGCAGCGCAGCGTGCAAGGAGAGGAGAACCCTTGGTCTGACATGTTCACATCCTCGGCAGTGTGTGTGTGTGTGCGGCTGTGAAATGAGAGGGAGGAAAGACAGGAGAAAAAGACACCTGTTTGAATGTAAGGCGATCGTACATAAACAGACATGCATGCAAACGCACAGCGCACATCTGCACACAAACAGACGCTTCAGAATGCAACCACATATGAATCAGCATTCTGTCAGACAAAAGCATAATTTATGCACAATATGCAGCATCATCTGTTATGCATGAACTGTCCGGTATAATTTTCACAAACTGAAATTGTACCCTGCTACAAGCTGACACTGGGGAGAATCACTGTCTCAAAACCAGCAAATAATGAATAACAACTCTGCAGCTTCAATTTTATGTCGGCAGACGTCACTGAGCATGCTCAGGGGTATGGTTTGTTGTTTAGGGTGCTTTTCTTGTTGCTGAGCTGCGAGGAATAAAATACACTGCTTATGTTCATTGTAATAAAGGTATATGTCACTCAGTGCAACAGTATGGCCTGTTTATGTGTTTTTAATCACGTAGACAGCACTTCTTAGTGAGATAGATTCACCCTCGGTTATGGTCTCTTTACAGGATTTGCTTAGAATAATAAAGAGATAAAATAATGCCAGTCTTATCCTTTAACAAGACCTCAGACTTGCCCATTCCTATGTCATGCCCACTAAGGCTTCTGCAACTGGAGGTATATGAAGTGTATGTATGGTTGTTGCATTGTCCATTAAGGACTACCTGTTTGAAGGGCAGGTACCATGTACCGTCCATGTAGCAAAAGTTGGGATTAATCTATTCCTCTATGCCATAGAACTCCATTGTTGTCCAAAAGCGATTAACAAGAGTCTGCAGCCTTGCCAGCAGCTCCGTGAGGCTGTATTAGGCACAGTGGTGCTTTCATCTAAATGTTAACATGCTCACAATGGAAACGCTAACATGTAGATGTTTCGCAGGTGTAATGTTTACTATATGCTCACCATCTTAATTTACTGTGTTATTATGGTAACACAAATAACATTTTACCAGATGAAAAGTCATGGGCTCACTAAAGATATAACAATTCATCCTGAGGGGGACATGAATGTCATGAAATTTCATGACAATCTAGTCCTATAGCCACACTGCTAGCATGGTTAACAACACATCAATGAGCCATACTTTTTCACATGAGCCACTTGTTTCTTCGATGAATGTGGGAACTGTGTCCTCCCCAGCTATTTTCCGCACGAGCTGAAAATTGTCCACAACAAATGCACTATTCTCTCCAGTTTGATTTGACATTTGCAAAAAACTATTGTGCCCAGCTGTTTTAGAAAATCGTTTGGACTATACTGTATATACAAGATATAGTTATGACCAGATTTAAGAGCCAGTGAGCTTGGAGCTGACAAGTATTGATTGACTAATACATTGTTGCTTTTGGTCTTTTTATGGGATCGTTTGACAGTTAGAAAATGATAGAATAACGCTGTAAAGGTGTCCCTTCAGCATGTGACCCAGAGGGCTTGTATTGATTGAGATCTTTGACTCTCACTTTAGACTTGTGTGCTGTATTGACCCAAAACGTATCAGATAACGGTCACCTAATACTATATCAGTATGCCTTGCAGCGTCTGCCACACCCAACACACATCTCACAGGCCTCCACTTTCAAATAGCACCCTGTAACATCAGTAACTGTAAGCGATATCAATGCTACTATGTGTGAGTACAGGTCACACTTAAGCATATACGCAAGCCTGCATGACGCACACGCAACATTCTCCTCACATTTTTGATAGATGGATTTTTACAAATGTACCACTATGCACCAAAGGCATGCCAAGGTGGTTTCCTAGGCAACAGGCTCTCCTATTTGCAGTGGCATCAAAGATGCAGTAAAACTGATAGGGGTCATCTAGTCAAAGCCAGATGTGTGTGATTCATCCCAGCCTTAACACTGCTGAAAGATTCAACACCAACTTCAGCACTGAATTCACATAAACCTTCCACATACCATCTATCCTGAGCATTTACAGTTCATCTGTATAATGCAAAGATGTCTATCTATTTTAATATTGCATATAGGTCGGTTTTGTTGAATATGTGACTCATAAACACGAGGATTGGTGCATTTATCTACGCCAGAGTGCAGTGTGCAATACAAGCCGTGCTGCATGAGTGATGCCTTGTTGAGCTACACATGAACGGACCATGAAAGCACAGTGTTTATTTATAGCTCCTCGCCCTCAAGCAACATACAGGGGGAGAAATAAAATTCCCAGAATGCACTCTGTCCCCGTGTAGCGTAGCACCAATGTGGTGTGGCAGCCAAACAAAGAGAAAGCCATTGGGATCCAAACACTGTGGTGGCTGGAAGTGACATCTGAGGGAAAAGCTGGCATCCCACACAATGCAGCTGCTACTGCCGGTGGACACAGATAGCAACGCTGCCCTCACATAGACTCTTTGGCTTTCGGTGACAATTCACTCAGCTATTAGTGGAGTTGTGGATTGTTTGCTGTCATGCAGGTCATGGGTAAAAAAATCCCACATTCATTCAGTTTGTACAAGATGTGAAAAGTGTATTGTGTCCAATGTTAAATAAAGTAGATAATAGGGACATACTTTTCTTTTAATTTTACCGGACTAACATACGAAGGAGCCCCTCTGGGGTCACATAGTAGAAAAGTAAATTCTATGCAGAAAATGGAGCGGACATGTATGTCATGCACATGTATGCGTAAGCATTCTATACAGACTTCGTTTATCTCGTGTGAAGGGGGGTCATTTCTAAATTACATGAGGTCCCTTGGTAATATAATAAAAATATAAATTCTATTCGGCCAGTCTTTTCTATTTCCCAGACAGAGCTGTCATGCTGACACAAGGCCTGGTTAATGAGCATTGAGAGGCAACTCTAACATTAATATTCGATGCTTGATGGTTTGCCCAAAGGCCAGTAAAAGGCAAACTAGGCTAAACGCATAACGATTTAACCGAAATAAAAGTTGAAAGTTTGGGAAGGTGGTAAGCTGTTAACATGTTAGCAAGCTGGCTGCTCACTGCTCATCAATGTTGCGTTTTCAAGTGAAAAGCACAATGAATGCAAAATGCATAATATTGGTCTGCTCCGGTTGCTGCTGTGTAGAAAAAACGCAAACCGTGCCCACGGATTGTGAATCCGAGGGCACAGATTACACGTAGAACACTCAAGCGCAAGGCTGTACAATGCACACGCAAACTCTTTATATTTTATAAAGATATTTTAAGAGCTTCACACTTCACCAGCGTCTTTGCAGGTTTGAGCTCTTTGCCGAGGGATAATATATTCGTTCTGACCGTTTTGAATGCAGGGCCTTTACAGTTGTAGATATATGGATGTATTTTTCCTGCCCTGGTTCCCATTCATTTCTGTAAGGTATGAAAATCCAAAAGTAGCAGATTCATTCAACTGGTTTGAGTACTGTATCTAGTACAGGCAACAACAGAATCGAATGGATCCCTGCAACTGTAGAATACATGAGTACATTTAAATTCCTCAAACACAGTGGCATGGTTAGCAAAATGATTATGAAAACATGAATTGTAGTAAATGAGTTTGCTGTCTCTCATATTAGGGGAGCTTGGTGTGGCTAGCTTAAGTAGGGCAGACAGAAAGTTTGGCAAAGCATTACTGGGGTCAGGCAGTAAGCTATGAACCTTAGCTAGCATGGGGCTAGTGCTTGTGCTACCTGGCTTAGCTGTTAATGGCTACTACTATTAGCTTTCTCAGCTAACAGCTGTGTGTTACGCTGTACAGTGGCCAAGGTGTTAGCTGGTTAACTGTTAAGCCAGCTACTCATGTTAGCATGCAGCCGAGAGAGAGAAAGAACATTCTCAGTAAAGCTTCAGTCAATAGTGAGACACCCAAACAAACGTCTGAACACAGCGTGCGTTTGCTGTGGCATCTTTCTGTGCTGATGAAACAGGTGTTTCTGTAGTTAACACCCTTTCTTTGTCTGCTCAGTTGTGGTGGGTCTCTGCTCATACTGCAAATGCCTTGCTCTTCTTCTTTGTATTATTATAAAAACACTGTTCCTGCAACTAGAAACATAAAATACAACACTCATTTACAGTTTACACCAGTACAACACAGGGATTGAAAGCTGCCAGATAGCCTACTGGGTGGTTAGATCTAAATGCTATCATGAACCTTCCACAGTGATTTACTGTGAACCTTGTGCATCCTTGCTCATCCTTCAATAAAGCACCCAAACAATTTTTAAATCAGATCTGCTTTTGCCAGCTGTGTTCACCAATCAGTCTTTCTCTAATTGCTCTAATTGTCCTTCTTCTTGCCCACAGCTCCAACGTCTAACTACAGACGCTCGCAGACCAAAATCAAACACATACCCACATTGCAGCCAATATATCTTCTTCCTGAGCATTACCAGTCTAACATCTCATCCTGTGTACATTCATTTCATCCTCCCTAGCTCCCTTCATCCCTTATTAGCTGTTCACCTCCCATGAGGCTTCGTGTCTTCCCTGTCTGGACAGAAAATCCAAATCTTGTAGCTTGTGTATTTCTAATAGGTGCAGGTTCAGATATCCACCATGTATGCTGAACCAAATAATGCAGCGGGAGGTAGGGAAGCAACATTGAACATGGAAGCCTGATTTGAGCCAGCTCTGCCCGGTGGAAATCCGATCAACTTTGACTCAGAACATCTAAACCAAGCTGTCAGCACGTAGGATCTGAAGGTGTTATTGGAATAAACTGAGAGCCTACTGAAATGGTTAAAAACTACCCAAAGAAATCCAAAAGAAAATCCTATAGCTGCACAGTTAGGTGCACAGATGAATGAGACTGAGATGAGATCTCCCCAGGGGTGTCTAGTGTTTGCACGAGTGAGTAATCAAATAATCTAGGAAGCCAAAGAAAGCAGTTCACTGTGCTGCAGGTGAACATCTGGGGGTCTGCAGCAAGCTCTCTTCTTGACAACAGAGATTGTTCACGACTACCACTATTACATTAACACTGGTGGAAATGGGCACCATGTATAAAGCCACTGCTGTGTGGGAAACACACATAAGTATGTAGGCCTATCTCAAATTTGCATGCTATTGGAAATTTCAGATGCAAGACAAAGCTACATGAAAGCTGAAACAATACGTTTGCCAAAGACCAACTAAATACGCCTCCAAACAGCGATTGTCCAAATATATCTTAGCAGCATGGCATGTCTGTTTTTGGAGTTCTCTAAGTGTGCACAGGGCAGTAGTACGACTATTAATCAATTTACAAATCGATTTGAGGGTGGCGTCTTTTTCAAAACCAAGACATTAGCAAAAGAAAAAGGAATTAATTAAATGGTGTATTTATCTTCTCTGGCATAAGCTTCAATCGTTATCATGCCCGGCTAAGTAGCTTGCTATCTATTGCAGTAACAAGGCGTTACTTCCAAAGGCAAGGAGCACATCAATAACTAGTTTGTGGGTTAAGAGGTTATGTACGTGCTGGTGTAAACAGGAAGCAGACTGTCTACTCTGCGGTTGGTTTCTTGTAGTAAATATACAAATACGATATATTACAAACAAGGAACCGCAATGGAGAAAAGTAAGAGCAGAGATTTCTATGTTTGGACCGATGACCAGGTGGAACTGTTACTGAAAGTAGGTGTTGTAATTCGTTATCCACGTTGGATTAACTACTGGTAGTCAAGGCTGATGTTGTTTGTTTTCATCCGGGAAAGAGTCAGGTGATTGGGGCGTGACAAATCAGGAAAGGAGACGTTTCCTGTTTCCTGATTTGTCAATCGGGAAGCGAACATATGAGTCTGTGTCATCGTTTTAGAACATCTCCACTTTCATCTGTCCTCACTAAAACACAATGCAGAGTTTTCAGGACCGACTTATAAGGTCTACGTTTGGGTACGTAAGGGGTGTAAAACGCCGGGGTATTGTGGACGCTAGGTGTAAACATAGTGAAAGATATGTGTTTTAAAACAAGAACGTAGTAGTGTGGATGTAGCCTTATAATACTAGGCTCTAACTAGCTCTACTCCGTAAGAACAATGCTGGATATCCATGTTTTCTACATGGATCATCAGCTGTTGAGGATGATGAGTCTTTGCCTGGGACGTGCAGCTTTAGCTTCGGTGTTTTAGCACAAGGTCATGTATGTAGCCATCAGGTGCATATTTAATTCCGGTTTTACAAGATCAGTCAGCAGGAAACATTAAAGTCTGACAGTTGACAGAGACAGCGATTTTCAACCAATTAATGGAGCCAAAACTAGCCTAATTAGATAGATAGCACATTTTCAGGAAGCAAAATCAACAACTGCTGGCTGGAAATGAGAAGACTGCCTTTGTCGACATCTGTCTGAAATCAAGAACCCACTGCTTCCCAAATGTCATAGGCATGTGTGTTGGGCGAGAAAGGAAAGCTTGACAGGTGCAGTAACAGTAACAGAGAGGGATGGGCCTTAAGGCAACCTTTCAATTTCTAAATTTAACAATGCCTCTATCACAAAATGAAGAACAAAGCTTTTTGAACCTCACACAGCCTCCAATGGAATTTTAACCAAGTTGTCAGTATAATCCACAACATTTCACTGATATGGCGTTTTGAAAGACAGATTCATCAAACTATGTTAGTCTGAGTCTAAGAGAATGATTAGTCCTTCTCAGAGAGGCTGTCGCATAACTTTAAAAAACTATTGCAAACTATGTAAAACTATGATTGCATGGTAATTCAGTCAGTGGGGAAACCCATTTTTTTGTGACACTTCACTTTTTTTATCGCAAAGTCAGGTCCTGAGGCAGAACTCAGCAGTCAGACAGAGTGATAAAACAGCAGGAAACCCAAGCCTCCCTGCATTATTGATATGCAGCCTGGGTATAGACATCGCCCTTAATGTTTGAGCTGATGGAAAGGCTGCTGCTGGTGCTTACCTGCATACAAAGGACTGTTTACCTGAATTCTATTCTGGGTAAAGCAAGCCTCTGTGTGTGCATTCTGCCCATTTAAGTACAATAAATCCCCCCACAGATACAACTGTACTATAATATTCATGCTTTTATCCTCAGACTAGCGAGCTCAAGGACGCTGCGACCTCCAAGGAACATCAGAAAAGCGACTGAGATGTGTGGGAAGAGGTGAGAGCTAATAAGAAAAGAGAAACAAATCAATCTGAAACGGCTGCTCAGATTTAGAGTAGATAATGGTCTGATACTAGCTGCATGGGGGATCCTGGTCTCAGCTCATTAATCTGGACACACACTGTTGTTAGGACAGTCCACCTCCCACACAGTGTTTGACATTAGAGAGGCATTCTGGGACTTGCAAGGATGCCCGCTGTGAGATCAGCACTGCAATACATGCTGAGCCCTCCTACCAGCCTCCTTTCACATTCCTCTGTACACTGCAACTCGCCATTAGGAAAGCACTGCACAGAGTCATTCATTACAAGGAAGAAAGAGAACCAGAGTGGGAGTAGTGGCGAAAAGAGAAAGTGGGAGGACTAGAAAGAGGGAAACATACGAGGACCAACTGAAAAAAAACCCAGAAAGGCCATTGAACGTTTTCCTCTCCGTACGGTACTGACTCATACTTACAAGCATTGTCACTTTTATTCCCCAGCGGTTGCTGGCAGATTTGTAAGATTTTGAGTTTTACTGATGTTTTTCTTGCATGCCACACCTCTTCTGCTATTGACAAAACCGTGGCTTGACTTCAATAGTTTTCTCATGCTAAGAGTGCAGACAGGCTGCCTAAACCCTGTTGAAGCCGTTCTGCCACAGTATTTCCAGACTGACACTCCATGGACACGACAGCGTCAGCCACTGTTGCCAGGAGACATGAAATCCTTTGTACACATCTGGCTGATTAATACCTAAAGCAAAAACATAATCTCTCATGAAGCTACAATCAGCAGCCAATTAGCTAAACTTAGCTTAGCTTAGCATGAAGATTGGAAGCAGGAGCCCAAAAGTAAAAACGATTTGACTAATTAACACATTGTATCGTGTTTGTTTAATTCATACAAAAATCAATCTTCTCATCTACTGCTCTGCGAGAAAAATAATAAGCCCAACATGTCAAACTATTCCTTTAAACACTATAAAAAAACTATAGAAAGTGTTAAAAGAGGGATGTGATGCAGTCTTCTTCCTAATGCAAATATACACAACGTTGCCTTAACTGCACTTGATATGCTCATTTAAATGTACTTGAAGTGAAACCTGTGCAGGTGTAGGCCACTACAGTATGTATGGAAATACAGACGTAGTACAAAATGACATGACATGCACGCTAATGCACATGAGACTTTACAGAGCATCGTGAGAACACCCCACCCCCCATTTCGAGGAGAGAGTCTGTCTCTCAAATGTGGTAACACATTGATGGTGACTCATGTTGTGGTAACAGCACCTTAGCAGCCTGTTTATGCTTCCCAGCCCTGCCTTCTCCCCCTGCCCTCGCCACGCATGCACGCGCACGTGCACGCACGCACACACACACACACACACACGTCCAGCGGGTCATGCATCCTGCATTTGCTCTGAGCAGAGCATTGTCGCATCACTGTGTTGAAAAACCTGTTAATTGCAGTGACTAGATTTAGAGCAGCAGCAGAGCTGGTGATAATTATTGCGGCGAACACACACAGAATCTCAGCCACTACGCTTAATCGGAATTTAGGTCACTATGATAAACATCGTCTGGGTGTATACGCGTGGATGTAAAGAAGAGAGAGACGCCTGGACAGTGAGAGAGGGAAAATTGGTGGCATACGTTTTCAAAAACATAACCTTCGAGCCATAAACCTGTCCTAACTCTCTTACCAAAAAGGGGATTAAGAGGTTCGGGCAGCATGAGAGCTGTAGATAAAGATGGAGGCTATTAGGAACAGCAGGAGTGGTGGGGCATGTCTTTGGAAACAGAGCCATCTTCATTTGGCAGACAGTCAAACCCTGTTACACTAGTTCTCTAGCTGCCTCCCTGTGGACCGCAGATGCCCTGCATGTCCTCTGATGCATGCTCTGGGCCTCTGAACCCACACTGAGAAGCAGCTCACTTGTTATCCTGACCAAACCAGCAAAATGGTGCCTTCAAGTATTCTGTAATAGGCCCTATTTCTGAGTCAGGAAAAAATTAGAAATAGTGCATGTCGCACATTC
Organism: Gadopsis marmoratus; assembly: GCA_036023855.1. Lineage (NCBI taxonomy): Eukaryota > Metazoa > Chordata > Actinopteri > Centrarchiformes > Percichthyidae > Gadopsis > Gadopsis marmoratus. The sequence goes on from JAVQJF010007579.1 coordinate 20,587, forward strand.
AGCTGCTTCACGGTGGAAGTAATAACAAAATGTGCCCTTTGATGAAAGTAATCGTTTGGCAGCTGCTGTTGTAGATTATAAATCAAGCAGCACAGAGCTTCGCTGTCCTGCAGCAGCAGCAGCAGCAGAATGAAGGGGAACATGTTTGCACCAAGCATTAACTGATGCATTTGCCAGATGTAATCCACCTAGTCCAATCAATCCAAACAGACAGAGCCTATAAAAGCAGTGAACATGGTGTGCCATTGCTCACTCCATCTTGAACCTCTGAGTCGTGTGCCTGCCAGCGTGCCAGATGGTCACCCTGCTGCACCAAGTTCATTCCAAAGCTGACTCTTGAGTTAGAAAAAGGAAAGCATTTCTCCCTAAATACCCTGAACTTAAAGGCGGCCCAGGCAATTCTTTCAAACACAATAGATCTTTGTAAAATTCCCTGGTATAGCATAATTGCCACAACCAAGATTGCAGCAGTTAGTGTACGTACAGCTGCACTTGAATGTCTTTGCAATATGCTGAAGATACATACAGTCTTTCTAACTGTTCTAGCTGAACGCAATTCCTTCCTCCTAAAACATTTGCAAAGCCGACTATCTTAATAGTTCAAATCCTGCTTTGTTTAAATGAATGTTTGCTAGCTGTTAGTCTTCTTCCTCACTGCGCCAACTGTCGATCAGCGAGAAAGCGGTGAACATGATTTCCGCATTCCGCATTTGGCACGCTGGCTCTCCGTACAGCCCGTGCGGTCACAGATTTTGGGCTGCACGGGGGTCCTAGCAGACGTGGGCGGATGACAGCATCTACGTCACGTGGACCATTACAGACCCTTGCGGACACTCGGATGCAGAAAGTATGAGGCAGGCTTTATGCGCTGCCTGTATTATTCAGGGGCTCAGTCGTAAAAACATTGCTCCATAGCACTATTGGCAATCAAAACCTCAACTGGGCTCCTTTAATTTACAGCACAAAGCAGGAAGAGGGTACTGTTGTTGTTGCTGCTACACACATTGAGCTTTCAGGTTTACTTCTTAGCAATGGTCTTCTTTGCTTACGGTGATTATCCCAATGCCTTAAAAACGTCAGCCCATTCAGGCAGTTGACTCACAGCTGCACCTCCTCGTCTGCACCACTCTGCTCCAATCCAAAGAAAGGTGCTCAATTGGATCCTCACTCAAGTCCGTTTCTTTCTGGGATGTCGCCAACGGCATGTGGCATACAGGCAGCCGTGTGCAACTCTAAGATATCAAGAGTCTTCTGTAAGACACGCTCGGGCCATGTGGGGTGCCGCTGCCTGAGCTCTAATCTTTTAAGAGTTTAGCGGACTTCTGATCTGCATCGCAGTCATCTGTCAGGCTCTTAAAATAAATGGCAAATGTGTCTCTAAACTCATGCCAAACTCACCACACATCTACTATTGTGCTATTACTGGGATTACAGGTACTTTTCATACCTGCATCAGATATTATTTAGTTATGGTGCCTTTGAACCTCGAGGAGGCTGACGGACCTAATTCAGTCTAAAAGCTCTCTGATCTTCTCAGTTTTTCCTCCATCTCTGTCTGGGGGCTTTGGGGTCACAGCATGAGAAGCTTACTGCCCTGCTTGCTCTCTTGATGTCACTTGAACTAGATCAGCTGAGCAACAGACCAATACACAGTTGGCTGTCAGTGGAACAATCCATGAGAGATTATTTTGAGACCGTGTGCACGCATCTGTCAAGGGTTTCCTGGATTTACGACTAAGATAATACAACAAATGTATCCTCTCGTTGTTGCAATGTTTGAAAATGTTGTCGTTAGAGCCAAACAAAGGTTAATTCATGTTTTATGCATGATATTGTGTTTATAACGCTGATCAGATTGACCAACTAAATTATTTAACAGACGTCTCAACCGATCAGTGGGGCTCACAAGGAGAGTGAGGTGAAGACATATCCTGTATATCTTCACCATCTTCACCAATTCACCAATTGATCTGGTAACGTCCCATTTCAGAGCAAATATACCAGTTACAGCCAGAAACCCAGAAAATATGGAATAAAAAAGGAATTTAATGTGTAAGAGGGCAATCGTTGATATCTTTCCAGCATCTTAATATAATTAAAATATGTAAATTACTTTAATTAGATATCCATGTGACTGTGTTGCTGATATACAGCTCTGGAAAAAATTAAGAGACCACTGCAAAATTATCAGTTCTCTGGTTTTACTATTTATAGGTATGTGTTGGAGTGGTCTCTGAATTTTTTCCGGAGTTGTATGTGCAGACAGCAGAAATGACCCATATTCGTGATAGACCATAGATTATGAAGACCTGGTTCCGAAAAAATGACAACTTGTAATGCAGTTTTATCAATATGTACACAAGAAAGTACAGAAAAACATCTTCATGGTCAGTTAATAGTGTAGTAAGGGTCTCTCTTGTTGCAGGGGGGATGGTGAATGGCAAGATGCTCTATGTGAAATACGATAGAACAGCTCTGGTGAGGACAGTGATGAGTGGAGGATCCCGACAGTGTTCTATGGCAACAGGTTTCACTGATGGTGTACATGAATATTTTTGCTCGTGGTCACAGAAAGAAAGCAAAAAAAGGACAGGATTTTTTTCAGCTGCTCCAAGCACCACATTGGGTAAATGTCAGCTGTGGATGTAACCGCGTATAATGTCGGACAATATTCTCGAGTCAGTTCCTCCAACATGACCTCTACTCTGCTTAAACTCAACGATTTTCCGGTTAAATGAATTCAAGGTGTCCATAGATTTTGTTTCTTTGGCTCAACTAAACTGAGGTCTTGTCTGTATCGGCATAAAAACTCAAATTTGACCAAAATTGCAATTCTGAGGTCTTACTGTACGTGGTACCAAAAGAAAAAAGATGGTAAACAGGGAAAATGGATAGTTTAACTTTGGAGTTTTCATCTCGGCATTTTGCTTTAAAGTACTGCGTGATCTGAGTTGCTACTCATGAGAAGTTAAATTCTTCTCTTTTTCCTTTTTTTGTACGTGAGTGGAAGGCGACACCCCTGCACTCACCACAACGACAAAGTGCTGACACGAACTTTGGCAAGTGGGCGAGCCTTCCACTCTGTTGTGCTATGACTTCACGCAGTTCATCATTCAGCCTTCTTTTCCCGCTGGGGCATGAACAGACAGGCGTATTGATTTCTCCCGCTGGGTTTGAGTTTTGAACTTGCTGCCATTTCTTCAGATGTTATACTGAGGAACGATGAATGTATGACATTAAGATGGTCCTCATCACGTGGTGCAGCAGTACATTTCTCTGCAGTAACCTGTTGTTAATGTAATTACACAAAATCTTTTAAATATAGATATTACCTGACTGGGAAGGCCTCCGAAGTTGTTATGTTGTGTATCTGAAGGGTGCAAAATTTCTACGCCTTCATTTCTTCTTCTGTGGTCACCACCAAATATTCCTTCTGCCCCCTTCACCCAGAGTGAATATGTAATCACATGCTAACGTACTGCATTATAAATTAACAATCAAGCCATTACCAGCAGACTGAAGCAACACGTCTCCCCTGCATCACGACTGTATCGGTCCCAGCTAGCGTTGAATGAAAATGTAATATTGTTCAGTATAAATTGAAGGCAAATTAAAATGATTTAATACTTTTTTCTACATTATGTGACTTGCCGCGTTGTTCCTGTTAACTGTACCTGAACCTCCTGTGTCCTGAGTAGCTTCTGCTAGACGTTTGCTCTCCATCATTTGTAATTATTTTCCCGCCACTGCAGAGATGCAAAGCATTTTGGGGCAGTTGAGTATGTCCAGTAAGCTCTCGTCGCATACACAGAAATTCTTGCTAATCTAGTATACATTCAGCATTTTAGTATTCCTCGTGTAAAAAAAAAATCCACACACTGTGCAGTCGGAAGGCACCACATGCTCAATTTGATGTCATTCTTAGCATGACTGGTATGTTAGTAGGCAATTTCCAACACAGGCCCAGTCTCCTAAAATGTAAAAGTAAAAGTAAAAGGTGGGCGTCACTCTCTGTTGTTTCTCACAGTTTATTACGTGTATTTATGTTCTCCAGTGTCATAACATTTGTCTTCACCTGTCCATAGCATTTTGGCACTTCTAACCTTGTTTTTAACAGCTAAATGCTACTATCTGAAAGTTACTGTGAACTAAGCTAACGCTCCCATTGGTATTAATGGCCAGAGCAGGCAGTTATACCTCCATTGGCATTCTGTTGTATTAGTTGTCATTGTTAGGTATGTTTTTTTGTTTATGGGTTTACATTGTGTGTCGACTATTTTATTAAGGCCCCTTAAGTGCTATTCTGCTGTGGGAGTGGGGCTGGAGCAGGCGGTTAATATTTGTCGCAGTCAGAGATTAAACCCAAAACCATCCGTTACCCCTTTTCCACCAAGGCAGTTTGAGTGCTGGTTCTGGGCTGTTGCTTAATTTGGAACCAGTTCTTTGCATTTCGACAGCACAAGAACCGGCTCCAGGCTAGGAAAACTGGTTCCAGAGTGGCACCAACTCTTTGCTGGGCTAGAACCAAGAACCGCTTACGTCAGGGGCTGTGGCCGGGATTATTGTGACCAACCAAGACGAACAAAAACTTTGTGACCGTCATTTTTGAAAAACCAGAGCTGAATGTACGTGAACTCAAAACAGCAGTGTAACCACTGGGTCCGGTTACACTCGACTTGTGAGGCTACTCATTAGGCTCCTTTGGCCTGATGTTCACAGATTGCTTACCAAAGGGTCCTGAAGGGACCATCCTACAAACTATGAATCAGCATCAAATGAAGTGATAAGGTTGTTGGGGTCTCACAGAGTGTAGGGGGTCAATGTAAAGCCTGGAACATAACATATACCTTCAGGGACATGTACGCATACACTAAAGATCTATTAGAAAATCAGAACCCCAGATACAGTACCATTAGGTGAGCTAGGAGGTAATGACTGTAATATGTAATGGCATCTATCAGTATATAAACACTCTCAAGCATACTGCATATCTACAGTTTATGTTTGCATTAAGCCCTTTCCAAATACTTTATGGGGCTTCTCAACATTTCTTCTCAGCACTTGAAATGGAATTGGCAATCTACCTCCATCCGTTTCCTCCCTTGCTTGTATTAAACCATTTGCCAACAAACTGCACCAAGAAAATAAATAAAATCAGTGATATATTGTGTGCCGGCAGTGCAACACACCTTTTTTGCGCTACCATGGACAAGAGCCAAGGCAAAGGCCCGTGTGTTCAAAAGCAAAAACACCACTTTTAACCTTTTCAATTATGCATTCACCAGCACTGGAGCAACATGGGGGAGACAGCCTCCAGTCAGTGGTCAGTAGGGCCTAAGTATCTGGTTTAAGGCTTCGTGGCTTCGCTCTGGTCCTACAATGATGGTCATCTGCCGGCACAGTGGGGGAGGAAGTCCCTTTAATAGGTTTGGTTTGTTCAATTAAAAGTCTACATTAAAGTAGTGGATGCCTCAAGCACAGTGTGTGTGTGTGTGTGTGTGTGTGTGTGTACACATGAGAACACATAAACACACACTGGAGGATTGGATGAGGGAGTCAACCATCATAGCTTTGGTGTGCGGCCTAGTTGCACATGAGGAGGATGGATGGAGGGTCAAAAGGACACATTCAGACAGGCAGACAGACGGATAGGCAGAATACTCACATTCCATGTGCTTCTTCTTTGGAGCAGTCTGTTCATGTGTGGTGGCTTTACACACAGCTCGGGCCACCTCGGACCCCGTCAGGCTGTACTGCGCCGCGGCGATGCGGTCCGTCAGCGTCTGACCCGACATCTTCTCTCCGTGGAGCCCGACCTCGACTATCAAGCGTCCAATATGGTCCTAACCACCACCCCCCCCCCCACCCCCACCCCTCACACCGAAATGAACGACCAGCCTCAGTAATCCCAGCTGCCCTCGAAAACAGCACAGAAACACAGCAGGGAGGGAATCGCTTGGTAGGACACTTTCTGTACAGTTGATTTCAGTTACATAACAGAGTGGATCGTCTGGTTCCCCCTCAGCTGTGTCGGCTCTGCGTTTCTGGAACAATCATGAACTGACTTTCTAACCCGAAAACCAGCGTCCAATGTACAGTCCGCAGGCTAAATAAGGGAAATCCTATTTCTTACTATTCCGCGTTATTTGCCGGCCTGCCTTCCTGACACCGGTCCTCTCCGGATGCTGCTGCCTCCCCCGCTGCCTGTCCTCCCTCCTCCAGCCTCCTGGATAATCCTCACCACCACCACCAGTCCGACAGTCAGTGTGTATCAACGGGGCGTGCAGGGGAGCATCAGACCCTGGCTGGCAGCATCATCCTCCACCATCCAGTGCAGCGGTTGTCCCTCCTCCTCTCCCCCCCCCCCCCAGCTGGAGGCTTCCTCTCTGCTGCGGCCCACCGTCAGCCTGCAAGCCCCGGCGATGCGCGCTTCGACCCGGGTCTTTGGATGGCGGCGCTCTCGGCGGATTTACGCCCTCTGGTTCCTTTCATTAATAATATATTTATATTTCTCACCATGCACCGCCCCCTGCCCCGAGTCAGGTGACACTGCGTCACCAACCCCGCTGCTCCCTCTTTCACCGCGAGAGCTGGGATGGAGCTCTGTGGATGGTGTCAGGACATGGTCGGGTTAATGAAGCTACTCTACAGCCAAGCTTGACTCTCGTCATGCTGCCATCATACGATGAAGGTCATATGGAGCGAGCTGCCTCGGTTCTCTCCATGTTCCTGGATCAACAGTGACGCCTCTGTCTCTGCCGCTGTCCATGGTGCTGACATGCTGCTTCACACAAGCCTGGTACTCTCTGGTTTGCTGGTAGTGCTAGTACTCAGACCACTTACTCAAGTGCAAGTATCAATACCACAGTGTAAAAATACTCCATTACAAGTAAAAGCCATATATTTAAAGTCCTATAGTATTGTTAGCAAAATGTAGCTAAGTATTAAATGTAAATTGGCCCCTTTGACTGACACTCAGTTTCAGGTTCAGGACAGTCTGACATTCAGACTGATTTGCTCTCTTGCTTCACTTCATATAAATTGCTGCATAAATCGTCGATGTGGCTGGCAAGATAAGGGGTCTTGAACTTGGTGGACATGGTGTAAATGCGTTTTAAATGATGACAGTGACGAGGCGCATGCAATCCTGCCATTAGAAATCTTTATTAAGTCACATCGACATGGAATGGCACAGCATCTTCACGTTGTCCAAACGGACTCGCATGAAATGTTAAAAGTCAGTCATTAAAGCTGCTCCATATATACAAATAATTAAAATTAAATACAATAGCTTTTGAAAAGTAAAATAATCATTATAAATACAAAAACATTTACAAACGATTTCCCCATTTCTATTCCCTTGTTCGTTAATGTACAAGTTGAGGTTTTTCACTAGTGTTGATCAGTTCGCTATGTGTTAATCCCCCTCCATCCCCTTGCTGTGTTCTCACGTCTTGATAAGGCCCTCTAGAAAGTCTTTTTCCACCATCTCCTCGATGTTCTGTCGAGCTCGACTCCAGAACACTTTCTGGCTCTCGAGTTTGTGGCCCTCCTTGTGGCCGGGGAAGGAGGTGCCCGCAGGGTTCTGGGTGTAGGTGGGACCTGAGCGGCTGCTGGCCTTGCTGTTGAACACCTGGCTGAGCAGGTTGAAGAAGGGCAGCAGCTGCTCCATGCTGCGGATCACGTAGAGGGTCAGCATCAGGTGACCTGGCTCCCAGGACAGGGTTCGGGTGGAGCAGTCCTCCTCTGGGTTCTTCTATGGTAGGGGGAAATGGACAACAAATTATTCAAGTGGAGGGAATGCAGAAGGAATTAAATGTGATACAACTCGCAAAAAAGGGTCCTTTAACAAGCGTTTCCCTGAGCATACTCTTATATAATATCTGTAAGAGTTTGTCTCCATCACTTAATAACCTTGTGTAGACAGAGGGAGGATTAGATACCTTGGCTCGTTTCCTCAGCAGCTTGGCCAGTCGGACCACGTAGGGTTTAAACTCTCTCTGGTGAGTCCCCTGACGCCTCACTTCCAACCCTGAATCATCTGAAGCCTCTGGGATGAAGGCCCAACGATACCTGTAATGACACAGAACTCAATCAGAAATAACACAATTTGAAGTCACCAGAGCTTTGAAGGTGGGTTATCCAAAGAACTTATTCATATGCACTCCTCATACTGAGACGGTCATCATCAATGATCCCTGCAGAATTCATCCATTCCAGAAAGTGACAGGTACAGATGCAGAATTTCCTTTTAACCAGTTGTGTCTGTTACCATTTCCCTAAACCAGCCCAATCACATGCAAAACCTATTGTGACCCAGGCTTGTCTGTACTGACATCTGGAACTGTGGCAGGCTCTCAGGAGGCAGGGCCAAGGCCAGGTCCAGGAGCTTGCAGGCGGACAGGTAGAGGTTGAGCCAGCGCTGGCTGTTGTAGGAGGTGGAGAAGCCGTTCCCACCAGAATAGGTGGTCTCCAATCCAGCCACAGACGGCCCTGATGTCCTAGATACGGACAGGAGAAGATAAATCATCAAAGGAACACAGGAAGAAGTCATTTATGGTGATCAGTTTGTAAAATGTACCTTGACATGTCCTCATCTGCTGTTAGCTCCTGCTCCATCAGTAGAAACACCTGAACCTACAGGGAAACAGGTGTAGAGTGTGTGAGGGAGTCTGAGCATGTGAGAGAGAAAGAAAGAACGACAGACAAGAAGGTGTAAAGAAAGAGCCTGTAGTCGGTGATGTCTGGTTCTCACCAGTTCAGTGATCATGGTGGGCCACAGTGAGGTGAGGTGTTGAGGGGACATGCGCAGAAGTAGCACTCTGAAGAACAGGAACACCTGAGCATGGAGGATGGGCACCTGAGGCAGACGCAGGCTCTCCACCAGACGCTCTGAACACACAAACTCGCTTTAAAGAATCTGCTCAGTCAAGATGTGGTAAAACATGCAGCTTAATAAACCTCAGGCGCCTGTCCTGAGGTTAGGTCAGTCGCCATTTTCATGCTGTTTGTTATGGGAATCCATCTCTCAAAATGAGGGTGTTAACTGCTGCCACACACAGCATCTGTAATCTATACTACTAGTATCTGTACATGTACAGTATATGAGTGTATTGTTTACCTTGTATGTCTGGCAGGTATTTCTGGTACTGGTCCACTTCACTGCTGTAGATGGTGAAAGCCAGGCGTTTGAGGAGCATGGCTCTCTGCTCCAGCTCAGCGTCTCGGTTGGTGAACAGACTCAGAGAGCTGCTCTGGGCTACAGCCACCCGGGCTAAAGGCAAACACACAGTCATTAATATATTACATCAGCTTGTCTTTAACCTGTTAACAGACTTAACTAAATGGGTTTTTGGGGCGTCTTTCCTTATCAGAGTAGAGGGTCTATGGATAGAGCATGTGGTATGCTGTAGACTGTGAAGCACCTTGAGGCACATTTATGATCTGAGATATTGGGCTATATAAATAAAACTGAAGTGACATTAACTATAACACTTTAACACTTTGCGGGTTTAATTCTGCCCGAGATCAGATATGAAAAGGGCAAAACACTCCGTGCCCTGCAAATGTCAGAAAAAAAAAATAAATATGTGGTGAATGGTCTGTAGCCACACCCTATGGTGAAGAAGAATCTTAAAGCTTACTCATGAGGTCTCTGAATGTGGTCTTGTCATGAGTCATCAAGTGGTCAATGATGGCTCTCCAGCTGAAAAATTTGAAAAATGAATCAGATGTTAGACCAATATCCCAGAAACACTGGGACAAATTAACAGACATGGCCACCTTTACATGCAGCAATACAAATGCTTCTCTGATGTCCCAGCGTCATTATTTTTACCTTTCAACAAAGGGCAGACTGTATTAACATAATGTACATGTATACTGTATTTCCCTTAAATCAGACAGAAAACGCATTGTCTTGTCTCTTCTCCCAGGGATATATGTAATAACACATCTGGAATAAATATGCCATTATCCAACTTTTTCGTTTGATTACACTTTGTGGTTGGGTTTGTAGATGGAAATGTATTTCTATTTGGATATTCAATGTGGTGATATAATATTAAACAACACCTAATAAAACCATAGTAGTTTTTACTTTACAAAACACTCAAGCTGTTTGAAAAAAGAAAATGGACACAATATTTTTTTAAGTTGTAAAAAACATGGCGCAACTTTTTGGAAGAAAATTGCTACAGGAAATATATCGGTGTGTATTAGGTGGCTACAGCATCATCACTGGAATCTCAACAAAATTATAGCAAGGATAATCACTGACTTATCATTTTGAAGCACTCCTTTATGATTTTGTTTCCAATAATTGTGAAACTCCTACTCACTGGCTGACGCAGGAGGAGTCCATCTGGAAGAAGGTGTGGTCCATGAAGAGGTCGAAGGCCTCCTTCTTCCAGGCACGGCGGGTGTACTGGTACCCACTTAGGCTGCTCAACAGTTGGATGCAGGCCCGGTAGCTGGGAGCATTGTGAGCACTGCCAGGAGAAACGGGAAACATAAAAACATGCATATGTCATATAAGCTATGACTCATTTTCACACATCTTCTTCCTCCCTAACAGGAAAAGATGAGTTTTATTTATCCACTTGACATTTCTTGTGTTTCACCTTCATATTTACATACCTAAAAAGATTCACCACCACCAAAGACAGTTCAAAGTTAAGATGTGAATTCAAGATGTTAACTTCCATCCCCACCTGTGGTTGCGGAGGTAGGGCACAACGTAGTGCATGATATTAACCAGCAGCGGGATCACCCTTTCCTTCTCATCACTGTAGAACACCATGTCCAACAGATGAGCCAGCACCTGACAAAAGAAATTCAGAATTCTTTCATGTCAGTCTGGCACCATATACATTCAGTCGGCATGGCAACACTGAGTGACATTCTTCCAAAATAACTGTAGAAAGTAAGCATTCATCTCTAAATATTGAGCTATTTTAATTCCTTGGCTGGAAAATGATATATAGGCAGTATATTACTGCACCACCCAACAGTATAACAAAGCATGATGTTGATATATTGCCATGAATAAACCCACTCATCTATAAGCTGCAAACAGCAGTGAAGCACAGGCAAAATCTGCTAAATGAGCTCCACATTAAGCTAAAATAGGCAGCATGGGAGAAGGTGGCCAGCGCTTTCAATTGTCCAGCTCAGCTCATTCACAGCAACACACTAAACCCAGCAGATTGAATTATTGGTTCACTAATTATAACTGAAGTAGAGGTGGGGAGGTGGTCGTAGATCAGCTCTAAGGAGCTCAGTTGCGGTGTGTTAGTGTGCTGCGCGGCTGTGCCTGAGAGCAACAAGTCGAAGCCTTGCTGCTAAATGTGAGCGAGAGCAGCTTGAAACATAACCAAGATGAACAATGGGAATAACTGGCAGAGCCACTGACTGATGACCTGAGAAACAACAATGTTACGCAGGAAGGGTTGAGCTGAATCAGAGACATGAGAGTTTTACCTCAGCCAACAGTGTGAGGGCGTGAACACTGTACACTGATGGAGTGAAGCTGGAGGCCTCCATCACTGTGAGCATTAAATCTACAAAACACACATAGCAAACATTAGAAGCAGCTACCTAGTGGAGGAGTATTAATACTGCCACGCTGAAGCATGCAGACTATCTGCAGAAACAGTCACATTTCACCTGCTTTTGTAGTGCTTTAACAGAAGCATCTCAGGGCTCTGTTTGGACCCCTTACTCATAGTTTCAGTCACTCACATTCAGAATCTTTTTACACTTGATTTGGCTGGATTACATTCATCCTTGACATTACATCTCAGGTAAAAAACACAAAAATCATCTTCCCCCAGTTTTAGTAACTTGAATGTGGCTGTTAAACGCTGTAGCAATGTCCACAGTGCCATACAGTGGCAGCACACTGTAAGCTTTGTAAGAAGCACACCTTCTACATCAGCTTCCAGGTTGGTTCCATCCACAACGATCTGAGGAGAGGCCTTCACCTCCAGGTTTCTCCTCAGCCACGTAGTTTGCTCCAGAGAGGAGCCTGCAATTGTCCCGATGGCCTCCACCACCTTATGGGTCACATCCTGAACACACAAGCAATGTTCACTTTCAATTGTACTGTGATATCTATAATTTGAATGACTACAGGGCAGGAAACAGAAGTAAAACTTATTAATATTATTATTTAAAAATGCAATCGTTAGGAGGTTAAAATAAAAAGCCAAGGAATAGAATCGATTTACAAAACATAATGAGAAGAACAGAGTTGAATATTTGTCGAGGTGGCTGCAGTAATTACCTGCAGCTCCCGTTGGTCCTTCTTGCTCTCCAGATTGGGATTCTTCAAAATAAACTCATTCAGAACTCTGGAGAAAAAAAAGAGGAAGGGAGACATGTGAAAGAAGTTCAAGAATATAATATTGAAGTGGAAAAATCTTAGTCTCTACAGACTCAATCATCCAGATGAGCAACTCACTGTGAGCAACCCACTTAAATCTACAAAAGAAACATTTATCTATAATTGTATCTGTGATTTACATATAGAGTTGGTTTAGACTTGCTCTATATTAACAAGTGCTATGAGATAACTCTTATGATATAGCACTATATAAATTAAATTTAATTGATTTTCCAGATGCTATGAGGACATGGGAACACCTGCACAACAATTAAAAAGGAGAGAAAGAAGATAAACCAACCCTAGTATAAGAAACTGTCCAGGGGCAGGCAGGCCTAAGGGTACCGAGTCCTTCAGCAGAGCCAGCAGGGATGGCCAGCTATCAACTAAACTAGACACAGGGATCCTAGGACAAGTAAAGCGTTTTAAAGATTAGAAGGCTCTGCACAAATGGGGCCTTATAAAAAGCAATAATGGCATCGTTTGCATTAAATAGTAATTGATATATAGTATAAATATATAAACCGCTGTTGGGAAGCAGTGCATTCACCTCTGGACATAGGCATAGAAGAACTGCAGCATGCACACCTCCAAGGAGAGGTGCTTCTGTGGAGGGCAGGGAAGAAACAGTATTAATGTAATGAGTGACTACGGACAAAGTAATGTGAAAAACCAAATACCAAAAATCAAAAGGACTGCGCTCAAAAACAAATCACGTCGTTACCCATCTCTAAGTGATATTTATGTTAAATTGTCTCATTGTAATCAACAGTGAAGAACTCCACCTGTTGTGTGAACAGTTTAAGTTGATATGAGCAGGCGGACACTCTCCCAGCTCTGCACTGTCTAATAGACTTATGCTGACGTAAAGAAGATGGGGATGAAACTGTTTAAGCGAATGGAGTTCAGCAAACACTTAAACACCAACCTTGTCCTTTGCTATGGCAGGCGGCTGCTTCAGGACCTCTTTGACGGTCTGCATGACCGTCTCAGTGCGCATGGCGCTCACCGAACGAACCAGCTCCACCAGCAGCAGCTGTTCTTCACTGGCTAAAGGAATCACCTGAGAGACATGATATAATATAATATAATATCCACTCAGACAGACACATGCCCAAGTCTGGGCATCTCCACTGAGAACAATGCTAATGCGAGAGTAAATGGGCTCATTAGAGATGAGCCTGGCCGGTGATCGCCGATTTGCGTCCAACTTGATCCAGAGATCATGTACATGTGGCCAACATTAACCTGACAAGAACGAGGCAGCCACAGTTTTAAGAACCAGGAGCCAGACACAGGGTATGATGGGAAACGCCTGGCTGTCCTGGTTTTCAATGCACGACAAAAGGGTGGGCGTACCTTTTTTTTTAGAAAACCCACCTTATTTCTGACTGGAATCTTGACCTGTTTCCTCTCATTCCAAACATAGGCAATTGCTGCCATGAAGTGAGCCCCATGGTTCATGGAGATTGGACCCAGCAGCTCCAGGATTTGCTGCCTGAGGTTCTGTTGAACAGATGTGAGCAGGGAACTTGGGTTAGACCTAAACAGCTGGTAACTTACTGTGCAAATGATTTCAATTACAATCCATGCTGTCACCAGTAACATCCTGTGAATATCTTTCAGTGCATCTTGCAGTATGTTATGTTAGGGAAAACACAAGTATTTCCCCAAATTACTAGAGACACATTTCACACTTTTCCACTTCCACAACTGTTAACTGACACAAAATAAATTGTCAAGACAACATTATCTGCATTACAGGATGAGCTGCTATTAAGTTCTGTGTACTGTGCCCAATGTGAAATGCTCAAACCAACAAAACATGGGAGCTAGTTACAAAACTAAGCTAGGTAGGTTTCAGGGCCTGTAATTATTCCTCCCACAGGGACACAGGCCCTGTAATGATTATAAATTATGGTCTGTACAGGATAAAAATCACTGTATTATCTCAGTGGAAATTATATTACCAACCCACCTCCGGAAAAACTAATATCACCTGGACAAGGCTAATAACTACTTGGAGAAAAAGACTGAGCTATAATTATTCTCACTGTTGAGACCAGTAATCAAAGTATTTTGTAGTAATAATACTTTCTCTGTAGAATATTTTAGGCCAGGCTGCTTACATGTTTAGACCTCTGGTACTGATCTACAGATTCCTGACCACTGTTAAGTGCTGCAGGAGAAATTTCAGGATATTTGAAAAGAAATATTTGAGCTCTCTTTGCATTTATTCAACCAACTTCTTAGTTTCTTCAGTCAAGCATTGTCTTTATTCTGCAGTCAAGACAAATCAAAGACTAGTTATCACTTTGCTAGACTGCAAAGGCCTGCATGAAAACATGTTTTTGAGTCTTTGATGGAAAAAATGTTGCCCGGTGTACCTTAGTGGAGCCCAGGTTGATGTTGGAAGTGGAAGCAGCAGAGGCAGCAGCTGGCTTGTCTGAGTTGTCAGCCTGGTGGAGGACGCTCCACAGAAGGGTGACAGAAGACATGATGGTGTGGAGGATGGACAGGATGCCTGAACGAGCCTCAGCCAGGTGCTTCTGGTCGACACTCACCTGCAACTGAGAGGCAGAATATGCAACGGTTAGTACCTTTATACTATTATGCAGAGAAATAGAAAATATCAAGCATATCTTACAAATCCTACTCATGAATGTAAAAGGAATGGATGAGAAGAAAGGAGGCCTGCATTGAGAGTTGCTAAATACAGGGTTTAAATAGCTTTTCAAGTGTAAAATTCAGGCACCTTTCAAGCACTTTCAAGGTACCTAAAGCAAAACTTTCCAAACTCTCAAAGCCTTTATCATCAAATCTATATTGTTACTATAAATGCCAGGGGACTACACACAAATGTGACAATGGGATTGTTTAATTTCAAATGTTCTAGACTGTTGGTTTACGTGTGACTGTATGAAACACCAGTTTATGTTGCAAATCAAGCATTTTCCAAGGAGTATATTCGAATTTCATATTTTCCAAACTTTAGTACAACCCCTGTATAGTATAAACAAGTCTGTGCAGAGGTTGAAAACATTCACCGCTCGGCACTCTCACCTGGTGGTACTGGGAAGTAGGATCTAGCAGGCAGTAATGGATGATGGCCGTCACCCCCTCCAGCACTGTCAGAATCAGGTCAGGAGGGATGCAGAGAGCCATCCACTGGGGTCTAGAAGACAGAGTGAGAATATGCAGTTTAATCAAGGCATATTTCTGAATGAATGTATTTCTATGCGAAAATTCTAAATGTCATTTTCACCACAACTGGTGCAAAAAGATGGATGATGTATAAGGGCACTATTGCATCTTGTAGCCAAGAGTGCCATCTGGTGACCAAATGCTTGCTAAGCCATTTTACTGCATTGTACTGTATGATGTACCTAGATGTATAAGAATATATTTACTAAATTTAAATCTTTTTGGATAGCATCTTTCAAAACATAATTACAAAATGCTTCACATCAGCATAATGAAAACAGAATCCAATAAATGACCGTGCCCTGATAGCAAAGGCCAGGTCGCCCCTGATTTGTAATCTAGACCTTAGAATCTCTAAAAAGGGACCCCTGGAGAATCTTGGGCTACACATACAAGACTAAATATAGATATACTTTAGGGTGAGTCCAATCCCGGCCTTAATATCTTAAAATAGATTCTAACATCTGGATGTAGAATGGGTTATGGATTATTATAGTATAACTCATCATCAATGTAGACATTAATACCTGGTGTCAGTTATCCCGGTCTCATAGCGGTACTGCTGAAGAAGATTGTCCAGGTTCCTGCACAGCTGCAGAGTGACTGAGGCCACCACCCTCTTCAGCACCCTCCCCATGTATGGCAGGGTGGCTGTGATGAGTCCTATCCACTGGGGATGCATCTTACATGTATGGTGCTGATGCAGCGCTCTGATCACAGCACACAGGAACATACCCTGCGCTGTGATAGGCTGTCCATGGAGGTACTGCAGTGAGGTCATTGGCTGCTGAGGGTTGACATGTTCCACTTCCCCACCCAGGATCTCAAACCCGGCCCCGGCACCACCTCCTGTCCCTCCACCTCCTGCCCCTCCTCCCACAGGTCCTCCTTCTCCTCCTTCGTCAGCTGGAACCAGGACTCTGTGCTCGAGTACAACTAGGCTCTGCAGCAGCCTGAGCAGCTGAGACTGTACAGCGCTACAGCTGTCTATCTGGTCCTCCGACAGGTTGATAACACTGTCCTCTGACAGACCCTCCTCCACTGTGGCCACATTACCCCCTGCCACCCGCTGGTCATGCCACTTCTGGGCACTTAAGATGGAGGAGAGCAGGCAGTGGAGAACCACCTTCTGAACTTTGCACTTAGAGAGGACATCGCTGATGAAACTGGCAAAGCCTTTAGCCGAGCCACCCGTGGCTTTGGCTAGCTCGCTGAAAAGAAGAGTTAAGACCTCAACGCTGGTCAGCTGCATGGCCCGGTTCCCTGCCAAGTCCTGAGGGCCTGCTGCCACGTGGGCAGAGTAATAGCTTCTTAGGAAGTAGAGACAGAGCGAGAGGATGATCTCCAGGTACATGGCGCTGCGGAACGAGTGGGAGTGGGAGTCCTGGGGAATGGGGCAGTAGAAGTCTTTGCCCATGACAGAGACCCTGTGACGGGCTAGGAGGTTTTGGAGCAAAGAGAGCTGCGGAGTGTAGGTGTTGTTGATACTGGTGGTGGAGATGGCACTAACAAACCCTGAAGGAGCGGCTCTTAGCATGGCTGCGATGGCTGACAGGGCGTGGAGGGCCCGGGAGGAGTCGTACAGCTGGAGGTAGAGCAGGACATGCTGGTAGAGAGGATGGATGTTGAAACGAGGTGGGGCAGAGGATGACCTGCGTCCTGTGACACTGATGCCCCCAACAGTCCCACAGGAGCCCCCGCTGGGCGAGCCAGTGTCACTCTCAATCTCTGATACCTCACCTTCCCCACAGCTGTACCAGTTCTCTAGATCCAGGCTGTCCCCGAAGAAAATACTGGGAGGCCGCAGTTTTTCAGCTTGATTTGCCATCTTCCTCTGCCTCGCCTCCTCTTTCCTCTTGGCCTTCTTGAGCTTGGGCTTGGCCCCTGGAGATTTGTCCACCAGCCTCTCCATGATCTTCCCTTTAAAGCTGAGCTGGGTGCTGCTATGGCTACGTTTACGGGCCTGAGGGTCATCCACCCGCAGGTTGTGGTCCGTGGTGGCGGGGTCAGCGCCATCTGGCAACATCACGATGGAAGGTGATGAACTGTGACGGGTGATGCCCTCGCTGTGCTGCTCCTCTGCAGATATATCAGCCGGTGTAACAGAGAGGAACTCCAGCGTGCCTCCAGCCAGCATCTCGGGCAGAGTCTGGTGGTTGGAGACGGGAGGAGGGCCAGAGTCAAAATGGGTACCAGTGGAGGTATCTGAGGAGGTGCTGTCAGTGTCTGTCTGGGGCCAGTTTTCAGGTGGAGGTGAAACTTCAAGAGCTCTCTCATCTACTAAACTCAAAACCCGGTCTATCAGCTCTTTTATAACAGAGGACACAGCCTCCTCTATAGAGTCCTCAGACATGTCATCTGAGTAACCAGGCTGCTGATCTGAGCCATCGACTCTATTACTGACACCCTCTGGTTCCTCAAAGCTGCCATTTTCCACTGTAGATGAATGAGAACCACTAGAGTCAGAGCTCTGGGGCTCCCTCTGTTGGTCTGCAGGCTGATATTCACCAGCTAGGTGCAAGTTCTCACTGCTCAGGCTGAGCAAGGACAGGCTGTCACTCAAGGGGTTGACAGTCAGACAGAACGGCTCCATGTCACCTATCAACAGGCCTCGAAGCTCCTCATGTGCCACCCTCTCCTCTCGGATGTGACCGAAGTCTAATTAAAGAAAGAGAGCGGAAGAAAGAGCAGAACATTTTTCATAACCAGGAAAATGCTACATGGTGTTTAAGTCATAAAGAGTCAACGCGGAAACAAACTGGATACAAAAAGACACAGTGATACCAGTTAAACTAAAAAAGCTTACTGTCTGAGAAGCCAGAGTCCCTGGTGTAAATGGGTTCTGATGGATCCTGCTCAGGTGGCTCAGGGAAGACCTGGCCCCAGTGGCGCTGGGCCTGTACCCTCTGAATGGATACTCGGTGGGTCTTGGGGTGGAGCAGGAGAAGGAGGAGAGGCTCTAAAACCCGAGCAATGTCATGTCTCTGAAGGACCTGGTTCAGCCAAGCCCGACCAACAGCGCTAGTACACGGATCCCAATAACTCAGACTGTCGAGCATAATGAAGAGAGACCTGGAGGATGAAGGGGGGGAAGAAAAAATGCAAATTATTTCTGAATCACAGAAAAGGCACTTGATTAAAAAAATACAACTGTATTAATGGAAAATCCCTTATAAATATATAATAAACAAACCTACCTGTCAAACGTGCGATTAAAAGGAGAGGACTTGGTCATGTTCAAATCTCGTGTCAAATGCCACAGCACGGAGAACTTCACGTGGGCCTCCAGCCGAATTCTCTGAAAGAAAAAGCTGCTTTAGCATTGAAATCATCGACAGACTGTGTGTGTCCGCAGACTGAGAGATGGAGTACATGACGTTACATTTTGTGTGTTTGTGGGTGTTGCCTGGCCTGGGATGTCTACTGTACTAACCTTGTCTCTGTGCATGAGTTGCTGGCTGATGACGTCCTCACAGATGCTGGAGGAAGGCACCAGGTTGTGGAGCTGGTAAAAGAGCTCGACACTGCGTTGATGGTGCTGAGGTGTTGCTTCACTCAGCTGGTCCCAGAGGATCAGAGCCACGCTCTGGGAAAAAGGTAGGAGATTAAACAGGGTCGAGAGCATCACAACAATGAAGATACCAGTAGTTCCAGTGTAACCTAAAATGAGATCTCTACCTTGAAGAAGTCTGTCTTGTCAGCAATGTACTTTAGGATTCCCTGAGTGAGTGGTGGCCTGATGACGACAGCTACCCGACCCTGGCTGGGGCTCATGGGCTGAGCGGACTCGGAGTTGCCACCGGATGCCACGCTCTCAGCGGTCACCATGGCAACTGACTGGGTGAGTCCCACAAGGTCCATGAGCAGTGAGATGGCCACGCCCTGCAGGCTGAAGTCGTTGGCTAGGCAGCAGGCATCCATCAGGGTCTGCAGCCACGCTGGCAGACGGACCTGCTCACTGTCTGTATTGAAGCAGGGGGGTGCATCAAGTATTGAACCCCCTATACTGGGATACCCACAGCCCCCAGAGGTATACTTTCTATCATATCTCACAGGTGAACTAATTACATAATTAATAATGTTTTGAGAAATAAGTTAACATTTTGCTTTGATATTTGTTTCAATTCTTGGTCGTTTATTCTTGGGGACCCCAGTCGGTTGTCCTTATAAGCTGTAAAACAGCTCTAGATCTTAACACTCTGTTACTCCCCCTAGTATGGGTATCATTGATTCATGGCTGCAAAATCTACAAAGTGTATAGTTCCAGACCATGTATATCAAAACAGAAGGTAGATATTCCAATGAAAACAATTATTACAGTTGACCTTTTCTGTCCCTTCCCACTCAACTTAACACAGTAAACACAACATTTTCATCTTGTACTCACCGGTTTGATCCTTTAATACATCCCCTTCTCTTCCAATTACAACACAGCAACAGTTTACATACTATTAGTATAAGTATTATAAGTATTAGCTAACAAAAATTAGGGGAGTGTTTTTGGCACTTACCCAACTGCTCTTCCTGTGCGGGCGAGGACTTGAGGTTGCCCTCTGCAATGTAGACAGGAAAACTGGAGCATTCCAGGAAGAGCTGGCATGCGGCAGTGAAGGCAGCAACACACTCTCTCTGGACCAACCCTGATCCTGAACATGACTCCATATGATCAATGTGCTGGGAGCCCTCTGAAACCAGGGGCCCCGACTGCATGACCTCGCCTCTTTCACCCTCAGCATTGTCCACCTGCCCAGGGGTAATATACAAGGTGACGAGTCGGGAGAGAAACTGCTGGAAGTGCTCCAGGCAGCACTGCATGACTGGTTTGTCCAGGGGCTTGGTCTGAGACAGGCCTGACGAGCGACGGCCTGTTCGGATAGCTGGGTGGGGATGAGGGGTTCGCTCGGTCTCCTCGGGGCCATCCTCCTGGTACTGGACAAAGTCTGTGAAGCCACTTTCTGAGGGACAACTACTGGGAGGGTTTTCCCCGTCCTCAAACACCTCCCCACTGACTGGTAGCTCCAGAGTAGCCAATAAAGCCTGCAGGAGGAGGACAGGTGATGAAGAAAGTTCAGCAAAGTTGGAAACACAGGGAGAGAAAAGGTGTGTGTTCACTGAAAATACAGCAAGCCAGGAAAATTCCAGATTGTCTATATTCCCACAGAGCATTTGTGACCATGATACTATGTATAGATGATTTTATGAATGTGACCTGTTTGTTCCTAGCAGTCTGGAGACAAGTGTTATGTTATATAAATCTGTCCCTGTCTGGTCTCCTAAAAGGCTCTGCACACCCACACAGGTGTTCTGTGTTATCCTGGCTCATTAGACCTCTAGTCAGGTTACATTTGGGGGGAGCTATACTGGGAATTACGTGATGTCACCAAACTCTAATAACATTGATAAAGCTGCAACAAAACAAGCAGGAGTGTGAGGGTGATGTCAATCAAGCCCACAGAGCCCTGAGTGGAGGTCTAATCAGATGAAAATACCCACATGGGTGCATGATGGGTGTGTAAATCATTTAAAGACATAAGACATTGTTACAGCAGACCTGCCATTTTGACCTGTCATAGCAGGAAAAGCCCAGGTGTAACAACCATAATCAAGACTCTGTTCAGGTAAGTGTCTCAGTGATTCATTCCAGTGAGCCAGCATGGCCACTATTGCAGACCAATATGCAATATCAGTGTAATATATATTAATATTGCAATACCAAATTACAAATACCGTGATAGAAGACTTTACCCACATCCCATACACCTAGACCATAGCTGTAATCTATTTTAACTGTTAACTGTAACTATGTTTAACTGTTATTTTTAGCAGTGACGGCCTCTCAGGCTCATTAACCTCATCACTGTACTGTACTGTACACTGGTCATTATATAGTGAGGCTGTATGCACAGCTTTTGGGTTTGACCTGAAAAACTTGTGTAGACTGAGCTGTACACCAGACTAGCATCTCGCTACAGACAGACTTCCTGGGAGGCATTTTGATCAGGGCAGCATGCACATTCTGGATCCTGGACTCAGATGGCACGTTGGATAGCACGGTTTCTATATACCCCTCAGGGTGGGAGGTGGGGGATGTTATAGTATTCAGTGGATGTATGCAGAATGTTTTCCACTCCAGTGGATATGGCTCACCCAGGAGGCATCACAGTCTACTCCACCTCTTCCTTAGAGAGAAAAGGCGAGCTGGGCTCAGCTGTTGGTTAACCATCTTCTGTCATTCCATTTGTCCTCTCCTCTGGCTCTCATGGGCCTACCTCAATCTATCTAGCCCATATCCACCTCTGGGCATGGGACTGAACTTTTAATCATACCTCAGTGAGCTCTCAAACACTTAAACATGCAGGTTGCTGGACAGGGACCAGGAGGACCAGGATGGCCAAACAAAGCATTTTTGGGCATTAATGTGAGGGGAAGTGGGTCATTTGGGTCTTACTGGGACATCAACAGGGCCTATGCTTTTAAAGGATCAGAGACAAAACAGAATTATCAGCTGGCAATGTTTTTCAAAGTCAGAGGTTGGAATGGCAACAACTTTAATTTCTAACTGTCCACTAATGCAGATACTCTGATCTTATCATGATTAAAGTGGAGGGAAAAAGTGATATTTGACACATCTATTTCTGATAGAAAAGAGCATTGCCCTTTCATCTTTGCAGAACAGCTTTCCTCACCCGTTTGTCCTCCTTGTCTCTGCTCTTGTCCCTTATGGAGTTTGAAGGGTTGCCAGTGGAGTTAGAGAGGCCCTGAGCCTGGGGGCCAGAGGGCAGTGCCAGAGGGGACACCAGCGGTGGCTGCACTTTGCTCAGGATCTTGGAGCAGAGGCGAAGGCAGTGGGTGAGCTCCCCGAGGCCCAGGGCCTGCAGGTGACAGGTCAGAGCCGCCACCATACGCAACAGCAGCTGAGGGAGATGCTCTGTCTGGATCTCTATGTAGGTCTCCTGGAAATATTGGAAAAAACAGAAGTGAAGTGAGGACTAAAAGGTGCGAGTACTGGGAATCTAGGAGGAGGACTGAGGCTGACCGGAGACTCAGGCGGGACTTTTATTATGTTAAAAACCTATAATTATCTTCTTATCTCTTTTGTCTCTGGTCTGTTAATGTGACAATCTTAACCCCTA
The DNA here is from genome assembly GCA_036023855.1 of Gadopsis marmoratus. Lineage (NCBI taxonomy): Eukaryota > Metazoa > Chordata > Actinopteri > Centrarchiformes > Percichthyidae > Gadopsis > Gadopsis marmoratus. The sequence goes on from JAVQJF010007579.1 coordinate 43,309, forward strand.
AACATGTGTAAATGACTTTTTCTGGCTCCAACAAAGAATTTCCATGTCCCAATTTTAGAGCAGTTTCAGAGGATTTTCTACTATAGAAGTAACCTGGAAGTGGTCAAATGTAAAAATACTATCTGCTACTGTCAGTCTTAGTCTGAAAATAGCAAGATTTAAAAAGCCTACTACTGTTAATACTATGCGAGTCTTTATGCAAAGATTTCTCTTGCATCCTCTATTTGGTTTTTGTATGTTGGCAGTTTCTTATCGAATGCAATTTAAACCAAAATATATAGTTGTATATAGTTTTTCTTTAAAAAAAGAAGGCTCTGCACACTAGGAGTATTTAATGATGACTTTATCATTAAATATATTGGATCTAAATGTACAGAGCCTTCTTTCCTCCATATTTGGTTTTGTGGCCCCTTGCACCTTACCTGAGTGTGGCGATTTTCTCATCTCTCAGATTTTTGTTTGTTTGTTTGTCTTTAAGATTTGAAACAAGCAAAACACATTTTTATGAAATAAAAAAGGCGCAAAAAGAACAACCAAATCATAAGATAAGCATTAAACCATGGAGTAAATAAAGGTCGTCATATTTCTTACAAATATGTGAGCAATGCAATAGCATATAACTGCATGCATGCTGAACAGAAAGCACATACACACTGGGCAGGGATTTCATTTTCACAAGATCCACACCAAACACCACATGTAATGGCTGTTAAACCCCCACTTTTTCCCCTCTGGATCATTTTAGGCATTCAAATATGACAGCCAGTCATTCTGAAATGATGACTGAAAGCAGGACAGGAACAAAGATGGCTTGAGGGATGTTGGCAGGACATTGCAGAAATGTTATCGTAGCCTCAGTGAAGCAGTGTGAGGTGAAAAGGCAGGAAAGAGCAGTACTTTACCTGGCAGATTACCCTCATGCTTCTAGTAGGCTTCAAGGAGAAAGAGCAGATAGTTTGAACAGACAGGAGCAAGCAGAGCACAGGCCACACAACACACACGCTTCCCCTTTCTCGCTCAAACTCACAGAACACAAGGTTCTCTTACGCTCACTCTTTCAAACACACACACAGCATTTAAACAGGGTCATAAAGAGTGAGGGATTTCCAAACTATTCAGATTGGAAATACTGTACAGACACGCATATTTTTAAGAGGATGCAAACAATATTTTCGGCAGGGAAACTAAACAGACATTTTTGAACCCATGTAAAGATTTCACAGACACAGTAGAGAGAAGAGGTGTGTCTTCGTCCCCGCATAACAGAACTAAACTGGATTCAAAAATGGATTAGAAAACAAATCTGACAACATGGAGGCCAAATTGCAAATGTTCATGGAGGGTCTTCGTAGCTAACAAACTAGATTTAAAAAGGAGGTGTGTGAGCCAAGAGATAGTGGGAAACAGAATGGGATGGAAAGCCCAAGCAGGGGCGCGAGACAAGGTGCTGTAAAAGAGGGAAGAGAAAGAACGTGGTGGAGATATACAACAACAAAGAGGAACCGTTTTCTTTGGAAGGAGGAAAGAAGAAAGGAAAGAAAGAAACTCACCAAGGAAACAATATCCAGCAGAAAGTCAACCAGCTGACAGAACTCCATCAATGAGAGTTCTGGAGGATCTGAGCTCCCAGCACGCACGCTGCTGTTTACTGTCCTCCTGCAAGAGAGGCATAGTGGTTAGCAGTTAAGTTCAGTGTTGATGATGTTCTAAATGTTAATGTTTGTTCTGCTGTAGTGTAACCGTTGTGGGAATAGTATCTTGGCACATTGTGGGCCCTTGCTGCCAGCTGAGCAGCGTACCCAAACAACTACAGTGTTTCTGATACGAGCTAGGTGTGCCTCAAAGTGGCGACTTGAAAGTACATGTACACCTAAATTTCAACATACAAACCTGCAGCACTCCTCAAACCAGCGAGCGATGTAGTCCCACATGTAGTACGGCTCAAATGAGTTGAACAGCAGATTGGCTGTTTTAATCAGTTCTGCTGTCTTCTTGTTCTCTCTGAGTTTACTTAAATAGAGAAGGCAAAATTAGCATCATGCTATTAATGGTTTGTATGGATGAATACATTAACAAACACATCTGTTACAATGCTAGAAATAAATAAATTATTTACATTACATAAAGCGTTACACTTAATCAATGTCTTCTCATTAGTTTGACTACTTTTTTTTCTAATTGTCCATTCAATCTTTTCCAGTATGCTGTATACGTTATTTTTGCACACCATGGATATATTCTATTAATGTAATAGTTAGATGTTACTAGCTTGACCGTATCCCATTGGTCCTGTTTTACCTTTATTTTTCTTTGATGATGCAAGAACCAAACTTTCATCATGGAGTTCATTTAGGTTTTATCACATGTAATGTCTGAAAGGCACAAATGGGCAGGTAGTGTCCTGGACTGACCTGCTGAGGTGTGTGTGGTCTTTACTGAATGGACTCTGGTTTTGGAGGTCCAACTCTGTTCGGCACTGTGTGTGTAGAGTCCGAAACACCTCGATCAGAACATCCTCTAGGATTGCTGGACCTGGAGAGACATGCGGATATATTACATGTAGTTTATGTGACAGGTCACTTGCGTGACATTAATCACTATTTATGTGTTTACAACACTAACTAGACTGTGGGCGTTTACATATTGACAGACTGGTTACCAAGCTCAGGTTTGTCCAGCAGACTGATGAGGATGCGAAATGGCTTCAGGTCGTGCATGAGGATGCTTTCCTCTTCCCCGCCTCGGGCCTTGCCCTGCAAGATCCCCACCATTGCCTGAAAACACACACAGAGAGACACACACACACACCTCTATTACAGTAGAGATCAGAAAATATCTGTAAACTCCAGAGCCACTTTTCACGTAGCATTAATTTGTTTTTAAAATGATTTTGGATCCTGTAATATTTGGCAGAACCAATTTCATATTTCCATTGAGCCCCCTTTCATTCGTTTGCTTTTTTTGTGCGTATGTTTCACGCTTCGTCTGCCACATAACAGGCTGAAGCCAGGAACAGACGGTCTCTGTAGTACCAACCTTCTCCCTATGGAGGGAGCTCCAATAACGATCTCAGAGCAGATGGCAGCATAGCAAACAAAACACTTTCAAAAACAAAACTTCCCCTCCTGGTTGCTCTGTGTGGCCCGTTTTGAGCGTGACAGAAGAGATTACACACGCGTGTGTGTGTGTATGTGTAATCTGTGTGTGTGTAATCTCTGTGTGTGCGTGTGCGTGTAAGTAGAGGTCTTTGGGAGAACTGGAAACTGTCTTCAAAGGACAGGACATTTAAGTAAAGCCCAGAGAGGATATGGGAGGTGAAGAATGGCAGACAAAAGAGGGCCAGATCTGTTAAACTGAGGGAGGACACACACGAACGATCTCAGGAGACATCTGATTTTAGTATTTTTTGGAAGCCAGTTTCACACATACGAACATTTTTCATCGGTGACCTATTTGTATTTAGCTTGAAAGCTCACCTGGACTAGCATGGCTTTAGAGAAGGTGTTGAAGTAGTGACTGGCATGCTCCTCTGGGTTGCTCTGTCGAGTGCTGCGGGGGCCTATTATTACCCCGTTGTTGTCAAAGCCTTCAAAAAACAAAGACATACAGTTCTAATGACATAAACACTCAGATATCCAGCGTGAGGCAAGAAGAAAATCACTTATCCAGAGTGGCACAAATGGAGATTTAGTCTGAGCTAAACTATCTGTATCTTCTACTTAATCCTCTTCTTCTTTCTTAATTCCTACTCAGATTTGCTCCTTATCATTTCCGCTGATCTTGACATTTGACATACTGTAATGTTGCAATCATTGCACACTGCTTTGGAGAAGCGTGATACACTCACTGTCGATCCTTAGCCATGCAGACACTTACCAGCATGTTCATCCGCAGTGAGTTGCAAACAAGAGGAAATAAAGTAAGACAATGACCATAGCAGATACAGATCTGCTGTATGTTCCACAGACAGAAAAAAAAAATGGACAGCAGCAAAGCACACACATATGTATATATACACAACTTGTGCCTACACAAATTACAAAACAGAACAGTTTTGTATATCAGGGTTCCTGCCATGGTGCAAAATGTCTCAAACTCTTGTTTTATATAACTCAAGGTTGTTTCATGACCTATAAATATGAATTCCTTTTCCTGCTGGGTTATTCTAACACAGTTAAGTGTCTATTACAGGTTTATACATGTGAGAATCTACATCAAAACAACAATATCCCTGTAAAGAATTCCTCAACATTGGACTTCCCCAAATAAATTCTCCTGTGGAAAAAGCATCTCTTTAAATTATGAGTGGGAAGAACCCTGGTACATCTCAGTGTGAGCACTATGTCTGTGTGTGTATTTCGCACCCAGCAGCCAGGCGTAGAGTCTGCGGTTGAGGGACATGTCTCTTCTCAAAACCACATGCAAAGCTGCTGACAGGATCCGGATCATGTCAGGGCGAGTCGCCTGAACACAACAGAACAGATCAGAACATTTGTGACTGATTCTCTCCTGCTCACACATACATATACATACATACATACATACATACATACATACACACACACACACACGCGCACTGCAGATGTCAGATTAAGCTGTGTCCCAGCCCTGACAGATCCATGAATGTTTTGAGGTGAAGGATTTAACAAGCAGCCAGTGTGAGTCACCACCGTGGATGGAGACACACACACACACACAACAACGCCAGAATTAATACTAGCCATTTTATGAATAGCTCGACATATCAACACTTTGGTCTAATCCTAACTGTAAGACCCACGTGCACACACATCTTTGCCATACTGCAGTTAACGCACAGACCCGTAGTGCGAGACGGACCTCAGTCACACAGCTTTCCTTACCTGGCTCATATGGAAGGGGAAGCAAAAGAGGATCAGGTCCAGGGTGCTCCTCTGCACCAACACGCTTGAGTCCTGGACTGAGCTACTGACCGCCTCCACCTGGTGAGAACAGAGATACACCATCACTCAACCTGCCTATGTACAGAAAAAATGTAGAACATTATACAACATTACACCGTTAACCTATTTGAATGAACACAGTGATTCAAGTTGATCCTGCCATTCGACCAGGCTTCACGACCCTCCTCATATCCTGGGTCAAACATGCATCACACGCCACTTTGGTAATCATATTAATTTAATGTTACTGACATTTAGACATTTCATCTGATGAACCGCTGAGAATACTACATTACTGATACCGATGTTAATAAAACATATACTTTAATAGGCACGTATGTGGATACTAATGCAAGACATCATCTTGCAATTACCTGCACCTCTCGCTCTGTCTTGTGTAAATTACGTTTTTTAATATTGACTTTTACATATGATTAAACCTGATGAAAACATTGCACTAATGCTAAACAACCCAAATCACTTAGAGCTTCATTAAACTGTTGTCTTGGAGGAAAGTGTGCAAACCTTATTTTCAGCACAGGGGTATACAATTTTGTCTGTACGTATTTTGACATGTCTGTATTGTGGTGTGCTGCCATGTACCATTAGCTCGATGTCACTGCCTATGACATAGAGCTGGTCCTCCATGGAGAGCTTGCGATTGAGGTGCAGCAGAACAAAGGTCACCCCAGGGAGACGCACAGCAGGGCTGGTCAGGATGCTGCCCCACAAGGCACTATAGAAGGCCGACTGCTCCACTGCTGCAGCCACCTTCTCCAACAGGGTGTTGGTCCTGTGGAAAACACAGGCAGGACGCAGCGCACATACTCATCAAGTACACACCAGCACTGACCTCCTAGCACACTACCACTGCAGAGAACAGCTGGCACTCACAAGTGAAAACCATTTACTGTCTAAAGGCAGTCAGTACCTAGGGCCCTTATGCAGGGGTCTAATGATGAATGACGCGTTAAGCAACAAATTAAACAGAACCACAAGCAGAATGTTGCTGCTGTTCTTACATATTTAGAATATTTACTGAGTTGCATTAGTTGCAGAGGTTTTGTTGCTCCGTGGTCTACAGGCAAATGTTGCTTCTGAGTTTTCTTTCCATAATGTGACACCACTTAAAAAAAAAAAAAAAAAAAAAAAAAAAAAGGCACACAGGAACCAAAGCAAATTGGGACGTAACCAATCTATTTGAAAACCACACCAGTGATAGCGCGAAAAAAAAAAAACAAATGGTGGTGGGGTTGGTGTGACCC
>JAVQJF010007586.1:0-42649 GCA_036023855.1 Gadopsis marmoratus
CAAGTTCTTCCACACCAAACTCATCCAACCATGCCTTTATGGACCTTGCTTTGTGCACTGGGGCACAGTCATGCTGGTACAGAAAAGGGCCTTCCCCAAACTGTTTCCACAAAGTTGGAAGCATAGAATTTCCCGAAATGACAAAATGGAAAGATGAAGCTTTAAGATTTCCCTTCACTGGAACTAAGGGGCCAAGGCCAACCCCAGAAAACAACCCCATAGCATTGTTCCTCCTCCACCGAACTTTACAGTTGGCATACTGCAGTCAGGCAGGTAACGTTCTCCTGGCATTCGCCAAACCCAGACTCATCCATCAGACTGCCAGATAGAGAAGCGTGATTCATCACTCCACAGAACACATTTCCACTGCTCCAAAGTCCAGTGGCAGCGTGCTTTACATCACTCCATTCGACGCTTGGCATAGTGATCGGCGACCCCGCGCAGTAACATTACGTGGTCTGCCACGTCGTGGCTGAGTTGCTGTGGTTCCTAAATGTTTCCACTTTGCAATAATACCACTTATTATGATTTTATGCACCTATGGCAATGGAACTGAATGAAACAGCTGAATTCAATGATTAAGAGGAGTGGCCCAATACAGTCCTGCTTTAACACAGGAGAGGACAGAACTTTAAAGCTGCATTAAGCAATATTTTTGTATGAACTATGGGTCAGATGAGTAAATGTAATGTGAAATGTCTCGCTCACAGTGAAAAATCCAGTCCGAATTATTACCAAACTCTGCCATTCCCTGCAGCTGTATATAACATCTTTCAGCTCATTTCTTTGGTTTTACCATTTTAAACTTTACCGTTATGGTTCTCTCGCTGCTCTCATCAACCTAATCTCCACATTGTTATCAGGTAAAAATCTCTGATTGAATATTTTTAAGTCTATACTTTTATCATTTTCACATATAAACATTTCTTTGTGTTGTTTACAACACTTACAGCGCCCCTACAGTTTTCAGAGTGCAGTTCCCCCTCCTGGAAAGCTGTACATGTGCAATTCTTGTACATTTGTACATTTTGATTTGGTGGCTTGACTTGGATTATGATTAAAAGCTAGATTCAACAACTTTGCTAACACAGCCAAACATCAAGTAAGTGCAACAACACAAGACATAACATGCCAGCTAATACTACTTACTAGTCCAACAGCAAGAAGGCCAGCTCACCGTCTGTCCTGTAGCCTTTTTATTTCGCCAAGCTCTGGCCAACAATTCAAAGACTTACGAAGTACGATTTACTCTTGTCCTGCCTCTTGCTCTGTCTCTCTCTCTTTTTCTCTTCTAAGCTTCCCTTGTCAACGTCCTCTTCGGTCTCTTCACCTCTGTCATGATGTCCGTACTGAGAATACCAAACTAGATCCATATGTGACGTTGTGACGTAAAGAATTGCACATTTCTCACAGGAGATGGTATCCATTCAACCCGTGTTACATAGTGCAAGAAGAGGAGTTCAGGCTACAAAGTGGGAATGAAGAAGCATAATTTTCCCTATTAAAAGTCAGTGTACCATCAAAATGATTTTGACGGCGTTATTTCAATGTAAAAAAGTTGCATATGTTGCTCTAAAATATGCGAAATTTGTGTTCAGCTTAATCTTCATAACAACAGACAGCCATCGTGGTACTGCTTTGGGAAATGCTTGTAGAAGTTTAAAAGCATTCGTAGAAACGCTCTTAGAAAATGCTCTTAACTTCTAAAATCAGGCGTTATTGGGAAACATGGGCTATTGTTATTTGTTATTGGGCTCTGTAATCTTAAGGATTATGACTTTAACCTCATAACCAAATGACAATTTTCAAAACTATCATATCAGAGCTACTGATACAAATAAAGGAGACCTAATGTGATGAAATGTGTATATCTCAAACTCTAATATAAAATATACAACATAGAAGAAATATTCAACAAATAAAATAATCTTGAATTTTCTTTTTATGTTGTGGAATTAATGCAGATGTAATCTTGACTGTAGCTTCATCTGTAAAATTTCCTCTGGCTGTGAACGTCTTTTTGCCAAGCCACAAGGGGTTGTGAGCAAAGTTCTCTCCAAAGCTGCCACTTTGACAATATGAGTTCAACTTCTATCACAGTGAAGAATCTTCAGACATCGGCAAGTCATGCCCTCAATCGATAATTATGCAAACACAGTCCTAATCAATATGTGAAATATGAAATAAGGACAAATGATAATATGGAGATAGAGCACATCTCATTTCTTCCCCAGTCAGATGAATATGTTTGAATAGCAAACGTTAGAATAGCAAAAGCATCCATTTGGCTTTTATGTGATGGGGCCTCGCATTTTAGTTGGCACATGGTTCAATATTTGAACAGAGTTTTAAAAATTATATTGCTCGGAGTGATAGTGGTAGTAATAAAGAAGTTATTGACCAAATGATATTGATCGACAGCTCCTCGGGCAAAACGAGCCGACCTTGGTCTCCCTCTGTGCCTTGCCCTCCCTCCGCCTGCCTCCCCTCTACTCTCCTCCCCGAAATTCAATAATATATTATTTTACACAGTTTAAAGGCGGACAACAAATAGCTGCACAGCACAAGGTGAGGAATTACTGGTAAATTTTTCATGGCTATTTGCCTGTAGGAATTTGGCAAGGGTGTGTGAGGGTGATTAAAATCAAGACTCCAGTCAAGGCTTGATTAGGGGTTGCCATTCTACAGAAGGCATGGCAGAAAAAGAATGAGACAGAGAGAAAGGGAAAGAAAAAGGTTAGTCAGAAGAAAGGAAAAGCCAGAGGCTATGAGGTCCTTCCTCTGCTCGGCTCAGATAATGACCTTGAAGTCTTTGCGGGAGAAAGGTCGCTGTAACTACATCCAAGCTCTGTCCGCTGGTTTGCTCACAAGGTCAGAAGAGGGAAACAATGGCCATTGATTTGGCTTTGAAGAGGCAGGGAGACAGGGCCTAGGTGATTGTCACATTACACTCTTAAAAAAACACACTTTACACACAAACACCAACATTTGTGTGAAAAGTTACAATGCTTTCCAAATGGTCATGGTTTGGCTGTGTGGTGTCTGGAAGCTCCTTGCTTGGATACATTCTCAGTAAAACTGATGTTTTAAATTTTACACTTTGTTTTGAACAAAGACAAGAAAAACGGGGACTAGCATGAACTGCGATAGCCGTCACGTATGCCAATCAGATTGCGTTGACTGCAGCTTTAAAGATACTCTACTATGTATCCGTTTTGTATCTGTTTTCAACAAATTTCACTTCCCTACAGAATGTGTTATTTCAACACATATTTTTTTAAAAGTGTGAACACAATGGCTAGCAGCTTTGTTCAGGAGCGACATGGCTGGCCTGAACATACAGGTGATTGCTGGGGGGGAAGCTAGCCAATTTATTGTCTCTTTGGACAACTGAATGTGAAAATATCAGGTAAGACAAGGTCACCCTTCACTATTCACCTTGACTATAACTGGTTATCAGGCTGGTTATCAATATTGGATTCTCATCAACTACCATACCATAGCTACAATGAATTTAAGTCATAGTGAAACATGTATTTTATAAAGGAACATTGTATGAATTGAGTGTAAAGATTAACTCCCAATCTTAGGCACACATGTCTGTAGTAAATATTCTAAACGCAAAGTTCACTGTTCCCAGAGCTTTCAGCTTCATCCCTTCTCTATGAATAAAACTTTAACTGTCATCACGTGACCAAAGCGCCTGCACAAAGTGAAAGAAAAGAAGTAAGGAAGTGCTCCAACACCATTATTTTGTCTTTCAACATCCTGTCTACACCGGAAGTTGGAATGTGTCATGGTCTGTATATTGACATCTGATGCTTGTGATCAACATTGTGATCATGTTTTCTAACTTACAGCATGAAGGACTGCCAGAGTTGGAAGAAAATCAGAGCCTTTCTTCTACAGCTATTTATATAGAATAGCTAATTAGATCAGCTCCCCCACACAGCGCCAGCGTCAGCTAGTCATGTTACTGTTATAAAAGTGATGACTGGTGAGAATGTGCTGGTATTTGTGTTATATTGCATGAACCGACCAGGCCCAATGGAACAAAAAAAAACAAATTGGATGGGGGGTTGTCATAGTGTCTCTTGCGTTTACAATATTTACCTCAAATGGCAATGGCTTGTCTGAAATCTGAAGCTAAATAGGTCACACAATGCATTTTTTTGTTTTGCAATGCAGGCAGCTGTTGCTATATGCTTAAAACATTTGTCATCCGCGAAACCCATATGCTATTTGAGTATGTTTGTAACACTGATTGTGCCTTTTTCACACTTTAACACATAATGGGAAGAGCTGTGATCATCAGCCACACTAAGTTGTTGCCAAGTGCTGGGACTCTACACAATATTTTCCTAAATAGTCTGAAAAGTCACTCCATTTGTCACCAGTCGTATTTCTCCTTTGAGAATTAAGTCAGCAGGGTGGTCTGAGAGGTCACTAAACACAGCAATAGAATCCCCAAGTTGGACGGAGTGATACTTGCTCAGTTGGCGCTAGTTGTTGAGCACATTCTGTGTAGGAGTAAGGTATTTCACTATGTGTGTAGATTTGTCAGACATATCTTGCATGCCTCAGAGTGATCCGCAGACTCAGAGCCACTGGAATCTTGCCACTATTAGGCCCATCAGCATTTAATATTTCAAAAGGTCTAAGGAGACAAAATAGACTTAGAAATGCTTCCATCCATTCACTTTACTTCACAACTCCGTACCTCCAACAAAAAGCTACATCTGAGGCTGGCTCTTTGAATGAATTATGCAATTCAACAATGCCCCTGTAGGGCCGTGTTGCCAATTCCTCTCCAGCCAGGAGCTCACCCAAACCTGGCATTTTCGTCTTTTGCAAGTCTTGCCATTCTCGTGGGTAGGTCTACCGCCAGAACTCCAGTGGTTACTGATCAGTCGTTCAGTGTGTTGTCTAGTGTTTTACTTAGTCATGCGGTCTGACTGTCAAAGACAAATAATGGTCAAGTTGGTGGAAACAATCTTTATGTGTGGTTTATCCAGGCTTTGTAGCTTACATGTTGAGTCTACAAACATGGCTAGCTAGCCACTGCACTACATTCAGTATTCACCTGGGTTTTGCTCAGTGTTGAGAGGCTTACTGTGAGGTCTGTTTTAATCCAAAGCACTTTTTTGCCTCTCCGTCACCAATTTAATTGCACTCCGAAAACTGTGGGGGCGCCAAAATACCAATTCATTCATAATGTCCTGTTTTCTATTTCCACAGGTTAAATAAAGAAATGTGTACAATATGTGGACTTAATCAGCAATAGGAGGTTCAGGTGGCATCACAAGATCCAAGTGTTTCGCTCACATAATAAGAGATTGCATCCATTAGCTGAAGAAAACCTTGAAATGCTGTTGAAACCTCCACAACATTCTAGTAAGAAGACCTCTGAGTTAAGATTGCTCTGTTACAGTACTTTTCTCAAGGTCAAGAAAGGTTGAAAAATCAGTGTATTCATGTATTTATTTTGAGTAATAAGTAAAGCATAATTAATAATATTTTCAAAATATCTTGCCTAACACTGATCAGGCCACATGTACAGTACAAAAATAACCAGCAGGGCTCTATTAGGACTCTACTGAGCAGGCGAAGTAAACCTTGATTACTGGTGGCAGAGAGACCAAGAGATGAATCAAAAAAGGGAGGGAGCATCAGCTCATCTGTAAAGCGTGCTATCACCCTCACCTCACTTATCCCGTGTGAACACGATCGTCTTGTTCGTTTGCATGTCAGAGATGCTGACGGAGAAAGAAATGGCGGTTATGTTCAGTAAAATATTCATTCTGCTTGCAGGCCAGCCAAGTGAAACATCCAGCTACTTGGCAGACAAGTGGAAAAAAAAAAACAAAAAAAAAATAACAGGGTGGGGGCGTGGGGGTTGCATCCATTATTGAAGTGCCAGGATGTTATCAATTCATACAAGGTCAATGTGGAAGATTTCAATTTGTGCTTGTGTCAAGATTTAACCGTGTTTGGCTTGCGCTCTCTTTCTCTCTTCTTTTCCACCTTTCTCGCTCTGTCACAATTCTCAATATGCTCAAAACTGCGTGTTACATTGTCTTGGTTTTGTTCTTAACTGCACTGCAAGTCTTGTGAAACTCGGGTGCACGATGGTACAAGATATGACTTTACCTCTGGCAACATAAAATTTAAGTCTATTTCCCCTGCAACACACACACACACAGTAGGACATATTTGCAGAGTGTTTGCCGTGGGAGAGCTCCTCATTTACATCAATTATGGATAGTCAGCTTCCATCCTCGTGGCCTGGCACTGCATATTTCATGGAGAGGGGGGTATTTTATGAGTTAATGTGTCCAGTTGACATGCCTCTGAAAGCAGTGGCCTGTCCCTTACACCATGTGCAGGGCTGAGAAGAGCACGCAAACACAAATCTTGTGAGCCTGTGTGTGTGTGTGTGTGTGTGTGTGTGTGTGCACCCACTCAACCTCTTCCCTAGCCACATCATGCATCCAGCACAAATGTGTCTTGCAACCTCAGCTCCTGCTACAGGGAGGGACCAACTCTACACGAGACCCTGCACAGTTTTGGAAGCGACTCTCTGGAATTGCTTTTTCTGTCTTTGTTTGTTTGTTTGTTTTGAAAGTTGGTGAATTCATGAAAAGAAAAAAATAGGCATACAACCATTTCTCAAAGTGTGTGGGAGACGTAAATACGGAATTAGAAACGCGGTGGCGCAAACACCTAACATCCAACGCAACTTTTCAACCCCTTTTCGGAGAGGCCTGTAAACAAAGCTGATAACAGCACTCATTATGCCTGCTCTCCCCTCCGTTGCTCTCACTCCTTCGCACTCACCACCCTCCAACCCACCCACCCAACCATGATCTCCCCACCACCACCCGCTCCACCACTATTTCTCTCTTCGCCCTCTTGCCAGCCTGTTGGGGAGGTGTTACCAGCAGCTGGTGCCTTTGCATAATGTGTAGGGTGTTTGTGCGTTTTTCATCTTTCTCCTGTCTCTCTGTGTGTGTGTGTGTGTGTGTGTGTGACAGAGACACACAGAGAGAGAATGTGGGAAAGAACGGAGGCTGTTCTCGGATGGTACAAATTGCTTTTTTGACCCGGTAATTAGCAGCAGAAGACACTCTGAAGGAGCCACTGATGAAGCTCCCGTGGCCGAGTTTCAGCATGGACGCATAAATTATCATTTATGGCGCACTAATGGCCTGTTGAGTTGTCCTCTCAGACCCCGCTCTGCCACGCCGGCTCTGTGCTCGTCCACTGCCGAGCCTGGTCATCTTTTATGCGTTATCTCCGTTTCGTGAACACTAACTATGAAGAATGCCAGCTCTCCTCCCACCCCCTCTGCTTTCTCCTCTCCTCTCTTCTTCTGTCATCTCCTTCTTTTGCCCCTGTCTCATCCCTCTTATCTTCCCTGCCGTCATCTCCTTTTTTTTCCTCTCTTCTGTTTTCCCTTCTTGCCCCTCTTTTCCTCCTGTGTTTTCTCTTCCTCCCTTTAAACCTTTTACCACTCCTGTTTTTTCCCTCAATCCTGTCGCCTTATATATATATATATATATCTTCCTCCTTACTTATCACCTCAATCTTCTCATTGATTCCTTTTCTGTTGCATCCATTTCTTCTCACTTTTTTACTCTTCTGTTCTGTCCTTTCCCCTCCCAAATTTATATCTCTCTTCCTGTCCTCACTCATTACCACCTACGCTTTCACCATTAACTTTCTCCTCCTGTTTTTACCCTAACTTTCCTTTCTTTCCTTTCCTTTCCTTTCTAAAATTAATAATCACACTGCCTGTGACCACAACCTTTTAGGAGCTGGAGCTGTTCCTACAGATCCTACAAGGTTAAATTCTCTCTTGCTATTTACTACAAGGTATTCTGCAACATAACATACTGCATTTAACCATTTTACAAAGTAGACATTACATGCACACATCTGTGGGTTAACAAAGAGAAATGGTACTTGTGTTTTTTTAGGGTAAGTGTGTGTTTGTTTCTTGTTTCCTACAGTACAGTGTTTGACACTCACAGTGGGTGAGGCTTGCCCTTAAAACAGCTGTCATTATAGAACAGAGTAGAAAGGAATGCAATTAGACATGTCAGCTCTGCGATCCATCACTGGCTATTATGGGTTCTACAAGGTGAGGAAAGGAGAGAATGGCCATAGATACTGCAAGGAACACGCACACACACACACACACACACACACACACACATACGTGGGCCTCTGTGCTCAACAGCTTTGTGACCACAAATGAAAATGCAGATGCTCTCATAAGCACGAAAACGAATAACAAGTAAGCAAGTCTGCTTATACTCACTAACACTGTCTCCTGTAACAGTCCTACACTGGAGAAACTATATTCCCTCTCTTTGACTTGACCAGCTACATGGTGCCAATGGGGGAGGTAGACATTTTGTATTTTGCTCAAGGACACATGGAGAGATTTGGTTGCATGGAAAAGCAAACTTCAACCATGCTATTAGGGAACATCACCGGCAAGGCTAAGAAGCATTAAACTGATTTAAAAAAAAAAAGTTAAATAGAGTATACGTCAAAGTTGAAGCAAGAAGTAGCTCTGTGACATCTAATGGACATTTCGATTGAACAGTTTGGGAAAAGATAACCCTCATTCTTAACTTCTAAATGAATGGGTTAAATCAGTAGTTACCAAATGGGGGGGGGGGGGGTGTCAAGACAGATCATCATATTCATCATATTCATTATTTCAATCACATTAACATGATGACACAATAACAAGACTTTTTTTCTACTCTGGATAATTGTCTACTAAAAAGTATTCAAGCATAGACATACAGACAAACTTTAGACATACAGTATGCAACATGTAACAAGGATCACAAGTAAACAAAAGACTGTTCTAACTGTCTGACTAATGACATTTGCCATCTCCCATGGACTCCTCTGTGAAGTTTCTGTGATCTCATAAAACTCAAATTATCCGCATGGAAGGTCTGCATGCAGCTAAAAGTGTATGACCACACAGACTGCATGCACTGACTGTGTACACTGTGTGATCATGTCTGCCTATCCTATATGTCTAAGGAATTTCTAAGGATTTCACCTTGATTGCAAATGACTGTTGAAGACAGTCACCATTGGAATATTAGATCATGTAAGATCATGCTTTCTCCATGAAGAAAGGAAACTCCAAACTTCTAGGCAACTTTCAGGCTTTCATATTATCAAATGCTAGATATTTGGGGGTGTACAACTTTAATATGTATCTGTAAACCCTTCAGTACAGAATAGTCCTGAAGAAGCCACAGCTCAAGACATCCCCTGGAAGGCCAAATGTTGCCAAAATTGACCAAATAATCTTTGCACTTGGCCATGGTGCCAACTAGTAAATAGGAAATCAAATAAAGAAGAAAGAAAGGCAAAATAAGTAAAGCAGGAGGTTCAGAGAGGCCTAATAGAAGGCTACAGTACTTCCTGGAGTGTTATAAACCGTCAGTTAGCAGAGCGCACCACATCTTCAAACACTACCTTAGTGTGATGAGTTCCCCGAAGAGGTCTGCGGCTACACTGCCTTGAAAGCACCCAGATTTTTGCCAGTGTGTGCACTTTTAATTGCACTCCTATTGCTTGCCCCCCAGCCCCTCAAATCTTGGTCTCTCTCTCACTCATACTGCCCCTTGCTCACCCTTTCTCAACTGCTCACTCCTCCCCCTTGTCTCTTTCTCATTCTGTCGTTTTAGCCATTTCTCTCTATCTGTCCATTCTTCAAAGGGGAACTTCATTCACTTTATTTTAATTTAATAGATGAACCCTAAGGGGTGGAATGAGAGATGGCAATGTGAGAGGGAGGGCGAAATAAGAAACTCTGCTTTATTTTAGTGATGGCTCTGTGCTATTGGGGGCAAAGCCTTTGATGGTTGGTTACTGGCCAGCCATGGGCACTGTCTAATAAAACAAATGAATAACCCCTAACAGAATGGTGTTACTTGCTGATGTCTGTGCAGAAATACAGTGAAAGAAGGGTAAAGGTTTTGGGGTAAAGCTGAAATTGAGCCATCTAAAATGCTGGTAATAATCCCTTTTTTACAGCAAAGCCATGTGCATGCACAACCACAGTGCATGCAGTAGGTCAAAGCTGAACCAAGAAGCGATTTATTGACATTTCTCAAAGACATTTTATTAGCTTTAACTTTCCGCATTAAGTAAATCATCAGCTTCAGCACTGTAACCAATGTCGGGAAAAGTACCTTCACCAACAGACACATATACAACCTGCCAAACCGATGTGTGGTACACCGGGAGATCTCCTTCGAGCTCCAAGATCAGAAGTTGGTGAGGATGGCTTTAAGCAGTGTAATGTCATCACTGCCGAAGACACAGTTGCTATGATGAGTAAGAGCTACAGTACACTGTGTTGGAGAACCCAATGAAATTCAAGTAACTGTACTTGCCACTTTCACAGGTACAGAATACAAGCACAATAGGTATAACGCCCCACAACATACACAGTATATGTGGTGTGTCCAGGTGTGCTCAAGTGAGTCATGCACTAGCTTGTACCGGGTTCAGTGGCAGCCCTACTGCACATGAACTGAACATAGACTGCCTTAGGTAATTCTAGTTCTTCTCAATGTGTAGTGTGTAGCAGGTTAGGTAAAGTACTTTTAGTTCAGATGGGCTGTGGTCTTGGAGTGTCTTTCTGAATTACTCTTTCTGCAGATGGGAAGAAGCTTCTGCTCTGCAGGTATCTGTGTCTGTAAATCCATTACACTGGTAACTCAAGAAAACCTCATATCTCCAAAAGGTCAGCATTTCAGAATGTACACAAACAGCTTTGTTTTTAGCTCCCCTCTATGTATTTGTGAGCTTACCCAGTGTACTTTAAAAGGTCTTCATAAGCCTCAAGGGTCATAGATTTCTCTCGGCCCGTACCCTTTCATTTAAGTTTGAACTTTTTCACGAGATTTTACACATGACAACAGCTACTGTTGTACGTGTGTGTGAGTACTGTAAATGTATGTCCCTGCGAGGGTTTACATGACGCACATGATACATCTGTGTGTGTGTGTTTGGGCATGCGTGTGTGTCAGCATGCAGGTGTGCAGGCTGTGTGAAAGATGAGCCCCGACGACAGGCCGTCCACCTTGCCCTTTGGCTATTTCTGTACCGTGCCTGGCGTCGGTTGCGTAATGATCTGGGAGATAGCGATCACTCTTTGTTTGTTGTCTCTATCAGCCATAACTGGGCCTTGGTGCCAGAAGGTCAAGTGTACAGAATAAGAACAGGCTTACACAACACAGAAAACACAGACACACCTTTGATGTGAAAAGAGGGATGTGTGTGTGTCTCTCAGATTGAGGGCGGTGATTGATTTCAGACAACAGAAATCTAGCTGTGCAGAAGTGGACCTGCAGTATAGCGTTTCAGCAGCAAGCACTTTATGTAGGGATGTTGAAGCAACTTTTATCAACATCCAGGGTTTCCATGTATTAATTCTGTTCTGAACAAGTTCTATATGTAGGATCATTGTGGTAATGGCAGATATAATGAGAGAACCAAAAACATTTCAAAAGAGAAGTACAGTTCACTTCAAAAGAGTAATTTTTTATACTAAAATTCTTATTTTCTTAAAACAAATAAAATAAAATCTGCCAAAAATGATCTGTTTCTCCATGCTGTCTAAAAATTTGTTTTTGTATCTTAACACATGAAAGAGCAAGAAAAATGTGTCTGTAAAAGTGAACTT
Organism: Gadopsis marmoratus; assembly: GCA_036023855.1. Classification (NCBI taxonomy): domain Eukaryota; kingdom Metazoa; phylum Chordata; class Actinopteri; order Centrarchiformes; family Percichthyidae; genus Gadopsis; species Gadopsis marmoratus. The sequence goes on from JAVQJF010007586.1 coordinate 11,732, forward strand.
TACTGTTCACTCTCACTACAGCTACTTTCAGCGAAAACACTCTACTGTTTAGTGCGGGGCAGGTAGCATACAGTTGCATTATCAGACTGTGACGTCTCGGGAGACAGGGCTCGATAACAGACCGAGTCCGGCAGGTGTGGGTGCGAGGAAGTATGGATAAGCCCGGTGTATTCAACTTAAATGTAGGTGTATTTCAACCCCTTCCTTTTTTAAAGAGTTAACTCAAAATTACTATTCTAATTACACAAGGCTCAGCGGACAATCACTCAGCCTTTTGTCCTGTCGTTGACTGTCCGTTGATCTCCCGTTTCGGGGTCTCAAGAGTCTTCCTCGGGACTGACAGCCTCCTCCTAGTCTGTCCCGCAACTCTTCCCAGCTCTCAGTTCTTTTCAATCTTTCTCTCTTTCTTTGGGCTGACTGTTCCCTTCAGTCAGCAACACGCTCCTCTTCTCTCTCTATCTGTCCCCTGCTCATCCCCTGGCAATCAGGTACCTAGGCTCAGCCGGGCAGCACCTGTTCTCCCTGCTGCCCAGCTGCACGTGGGGTTTGTAGTCTTTTCCCTCGACCATGCTGGTTTGTAGTCTCCGCCGCCTCCATCCGGTCAGCACATACTCCCCGTCTATGACCCGGCGACGTCACAAGACATACAAAGTTAGCATCTAACTGGTGAACCAAGAGAGAGCTAGAAGGAGAGTGTGTACTTGACATAAATTTGTTGAATGGCCAGACACAGCTCCAAAGAACTGCTAATGCTGCTCCATGTTGTTGCAGGGTGTGTAAATAGGCAACTGTTCTCTACCATGTTAGCCTGCTCAACTTTATAAGGTGATAATATGTCAGTTTTGTGCCCCCAAGTGGCAAAAACATCTATACATGCAGTATTAATAGTAGTTTCTTAAGAGAAAGTTTCTTTGTCCTTGACATAATTCATGTTTCATTATTCACACCTGTTTTGGCACTTAAAACAGGAGAAAGAACAAACCTACGTGGGGGATAGAAAAAAGACATAAACATCACACGAAAATGAGATTTACCTGCTTGATCATTAACTTCATCCAACTCCTTACCTTCCAACAAGGACCAACGCTGGAGAGGAGGAAGAGAGAGAGAATAGAGAGGGGAACAAGAGCGCGAGGAACGAGAGCTGAAGGCAGAATGTCCGCTAGGAATACAAGCAGTGCCTTGCCAAATACAAAAACAGGCCTCTCTCTTCTTTCTTTATCCTCCTATTTTATTCCCTTTGTTAGAGGAACTCGACGTACAGGACTTCAGAGGAGGCTGCAATGAGCACATCAAAGCATGCCGACAGATTGTGGCCCAACGGACACACTCGAAGTGGGCATTAATTTCTTTGTAGTTGCCTTTTCTACATTTTCAACAAAGTGGGGAAATGAAAGCAGCTTCTTTTCCTTTGTTATTATGGCCTCCTTCCTCTTGTTTCGCTGTTGTTTCAACATCTTTTCCCTCTCAGAGTTTCCACATGTCAAAGGTGGGGTCAGGCCGGCACCTTGTTTTCGTCAGATGCTCGTTTCAGCAGGTTTCCGTCCTAGTCTCCGTCCTCCTTTCTTACTTTCTTTCTCTCTCTTGTTTTCCCCTCTCGCCAACTTTTCTGACAAGCTCTCTTTGAGTTCAGCCCACATGGCTCTGGGCGAAAATCAATGCCCATATGTGTCTTCAGCTGCTCTACGCCGTACTGATGAAGGTTAGAAGTGAGAAAGAAAGACAGATGAGCAAAATTCAGACAGTCCACTGATTACAGACAAAATATTCATCACACTGTGCATTTGTTTACCAAAATAATGGATGAATAATTAAATGAGAAGTGCTCTCTTGACTCTTTTTTGTTTATCATTGCTATGTGCCCCAGGTGCCTTTTTTTGGCCAGTGATGGATGGGGCTAAGGCAGACTAATTGTGGAAAGTGTCAGTGTAGGAATTAAAGATTATTACCAGTGGATCCAGCCAGGGAGTCATTCAGACCAGCATTCAATGACCATTAGCCTACATAGTGTGTTGCTAAGTTCACTGACCTCGAATGGTGAATCGCAGACTTGCTATTGATCGCCATCACAGTTCTTCATTGTTTCAGTGTCATGGCCAAGGCTACTCAACTTGTTTAATTGTTTCTCGTTGAATTGTAAAGTAGTGAGTGGGAGGCAATTTAAAGAGGCTTTTAAACCATTTGTGCTTCAACAAGATACTATAAGGAGAGGCCAAGGCAAGCGAGGGACAGAATGTTACTTCATCTTTATTTCACTTAATTGTTACAACTTGCATAAAAACCGTGACAGGCTTGAATGAAAACTCAAGCATGGCTTCAATATACAAATGAACCCATTCGAACGTTGGTTGGAAATGCGGTGTTGTTCACGATGACCCAAAGTTCAGAATTTAGGAATTCAGCTGGCATCTGAAAACATTTCAAGAATGATATCCTTCGGAGCATCCTCACCATCATAGCCCATTGGGTGCTATTGGGCCTGGCATAGCCCCTCAGGGCGATGTTTCAGCCCGTTCTTCTTCTAGAGTAGCCGGCATTTCACAGCAGCAGACTCTTCCTGGTTTTGATGCCGTTTTTGCTCACTGAGTTGACCCTTTTAGAAATTCTGCAGAGACCACAGATACTTCCTTGGACTGTAGATGCTCCCCGGATCTTTCCCTTCACGTCGACCTCTTGGCCTCCTCTCTCCGGTTTTGATCTCCCTTCCCTAGCTCCTCTGCCCCTGGAGGGTGTCAGCGCTGGCTGAAGGGGCTTCCAGGAGGCTTCAAGGGGCCTTTCAATCCTTCATCCAGGTCTTAGTGTTCAAAGACGTTGGCCAGTCTTCCAGCTGTACACATACACTCACACTTACACGCTCACGCACAAGCTTGCACTCACACACATTAGTGTAGAAATGCACACAAGTTGCTCTGATAATATAAAGAAGGAAGTCAGAAAAAGAGCGCTAAGAAAGAGTAGGAAGTGGTAAAGAGAAAGAGTAAGAGCTGCTCGCGATTTCAGAATAAGATCAAAAAGAGCTCCTGTGAGATATGGCCTTAGCACCGTCAAAATGAGATTAAAAATGTCAAGTGATTCCAATGTACAGTATGAGAGTGGAATATAGCCGAAATGTCTCCGTCCTATAAACAGAAATAAAAAGACACACACATTTATTCTCATTCTCTGCCCACCCCTTCTGCTCTCTCTCTCTTTCTCTATAGGGACTCGGGGTCACGTCAGAGCCAGATTATAGCCGGTTTGTAACATTAAGGCTGCAGTGGTCCCTAATTTAACACTGCTTTCTGGGGCCCAAACGGCTGGACTCTTCTGGATGGAGAAAGCAGGTGTGCCTTCCACCAGAGGAAATAGTCACTGGCCGTTGAAGCGTAAAACGCCATAGCTTACTGACGAACTTCATGGCAAAGTGATGGGCAGGGTGGGTGGAACTGCAGCAGTTGCCACTCAGCGATCTATCAAAAATGTGTATCCAGACTTGTGGAGGTAAAAGGGGGAGTGTGAATGTACGGAAATGTGTGTGTAAGTGTGCTTCAGTGTTCATTGTTGTGTACGAAGCTGTGTGTTAGATTTTTCTGTGTGAATAGTATACTTTGCAGCCTACAAAGCCCTGTGTGTGTGTGTGTGTGTGTATGTGTGTGTGTGTGTGTGTGTGTGTGTGTACGTGTGTGTGTGTGTGTGTCCTTCAGTGGTTCAGTGGGATAACTGTGTGTGCACAAGGCTTGCAAGGCCTTATCTAGATGTCCTAGTTATCGATTGGGCGACATGGCAGATAAGAAAGGATGAGTACCCCCTCCCACCCATCTACAGGCCCACCCCCCCATCATCCACCACCTCTCCTCCCCCTGCTCTGTAAGATACAGATGTGGTGATTTAAAGCACTTTACCATATCCTGTTTATGTCAGTCCAACCTCATTTTCAAAACAGCATCAAATGTTGTATTTGATACTGATAATATCAAGGGTTTTTTCTCTGTCTTTACCTACCTTGACTGTGCACTTCTACATGCTTTTATGAACAGTACACAGTTTGTTGCCAAATAGATGGATATGCAGCAATGCATCGCTACAATCTGTATTGTTTGATGAAATCTGTCAATTGTTCTGACATCAATCCAAACTGATTTCAACCTGTAATATGAAACTTTAATGTGTTCCAATGTCACGTTAACATACAGTATGTCACATTGAGCTCCACTGAACTCATTCATGCCAAAATATACTTGTACACTTGGTGAGATGCTTGAATGCAATAGTATAACTGGTCATCTATTGAAAGATGAACATCCAAAGTGTTGCGGCACGTTTACTAACGAGAACCAGCAAAAGCAAAAGATCATATTTCTCCAATATTAGCATCTCTACACTGGCTACCTGTAAAATGCAGAATACAATTTAAAATTCTTCTCCTAACTTATAACACTCTTAATGGTCTTGCACCATCATATCTTAAAGAGCTCACAGTACCTTATTACCCCACTAGAGCACACACCAACTCCCAGTCTGTGTATGGGAGGCAGACACCCTCCTCACATTTAAGAGTAGGCTTAAGACTTTCCTCTTTGATAAAGCTTATAGTAGGGTTGAATCAGGTGAGTCCTGAACCCCCCCCCCTAGGTCTAAACTGCCTAGAGATTTCCCATGATGCACTGAGCTCTTCTCTCCTCCTCTCCCTCTCCATCTGTACACACTCTTATCCCATCAATGCTTGTTACTAACTCGACTGCATCCCTTTCTCTCCCCTCTCTCTCTTTCCTTGTGCTGCTGTCTGCGAGTGTTTCTGCCTCCGGAGCTGTAGAGTCTGGATCTGTAAAGTCTGGCTCAGTGAATGTGGATCGCCTGCTGCCCCCATGCTCCTGCTCAACAGCCGCTGCTGCTACTATTGTTACTGCTCTGTTATTAGTATTACTATTATTGCACTATTATTGCCACTAGTTTTATTTTTGTTCATGTTAACATCAGTACCATTGCTACTACCATTGCATTGTTTTTCAAAGTAGGAAGCTGTGGATTGAGTTACATCTTCAAAAAGTTTAAATTACATTGTTTTTTAAATATACTGCTAAATACAATTAAAGGAACACATTGAAAACACATCAGATCTCAATGGGAAGAAAAATCATGCCGGATATCTATACTGGTATGGACTGGGTAATGTGCTTAAAAAGTGTTCCTTTAATTTTTTTGAGCAGTGTAATACCTGGAGCAATAAAAGGGAACTCCAAAAAATCAGGACACATCAACAGGATGCACATCTTGGTATTTCTCAGGGTCAAAACAATGGAGACTAGTGTACGCTCACTGGTCATGTTTTTAACTACGTAGCCACAATAATAAAGCCATTTTTGTTATGTCAAGTAACTTTGTAATGTGAGAGGTGTCACTCATAACTTGCAAAAAACGGTCACCCAACTCTACAGTTCCCCTCAGCTCTATGGAGCATTTCAGTGTCTTTCAGCTTATCCTTTTCGTTTTCTGGCCTGCAACTTTACTGTTTTGGTTCATTCCCCTTCTTTCATCATTTCCGGACGTAGCATGCAGCGTTCTTCAGTGAAAATGCTCCAATAAACCCCAACACACTACCTGCTCTGCACCCAAACAGCTGGCGGACATCATAGTGGAGCATTTAGCAACAAAAGAGCCAGATATTTCCTTAGGAGTAGATGTAAACCAAACCAGAGCTAAAAGAAGAAGAATATCGAACAGGTCACCAAAATGTGACTCCAAAATAATGCTAATGTTGCAATGTGCCAGTTCGGTGTCAGATGTTGCGTTTACTTTCGACAGTGTTTAGCTTACCCAGTTATTATTTACCGTAATTGTTTTTTAATTGACTGTATTTCTAATATTACCCAGCAATTTTGGATTACTTAATTTAATTTAATGACACAAACTATGATCACGTGTGCCCCATCAATCCACTGGCTGTATCATCTCTATGCAGCATGGCCAGCAGCAGAACAGCTCTCTATTAAAACCCCAATGACCAGTTCTTTGATTACTCAGGTTAGAAACTGACACATCATCACACAGTGGAGATAGACTTTAATATTAGGAGGATGTAAAAGGTAATAATGTTAGCAACAAATCTGTCCCCTATCACAATGTAAAAGGCAAAGTAATATGTGTCACTTCAGACTATTTCCGTCTTCTTTGAAAATGCAGTTACAGTAGAAACCAGGAGTGCATCTGCACCTGTCTCACATTCAGACAGCTATGTCTTATTTCCAGTTGTGTTATAATAGTGCAATCTTGACATGTTATCGATAATTACATGAGATCCAGATGTGATTTTAGGTGTATATATGGTGAAATGTTATCTGTTATATATTTTATTAGATTGAAAATGTTGTCAGTAACTTGTGAGCGGTTACTGAATCCATAAGCTATAGGGTGAACACACAGGGCAGTTGGAGTGTACAGTCAGAAAAGGCAGAGCACAGGTTGGATTATTGCCAAAGCAACTTTGAGATTGACAGACTTCCCAGTCGCAGAGAAAAATTTAGTTGTTGCAGCTAATTTCAAGTCCTGAATGGGAGGTTTAAAGAACAAATCACTGAAATAAAAGGAACTATAGATTGGCAGCAGTGGCTGAATGAATGTCAATTGTAAAAATGCATGGATGAGCATGGACAGCTCATGAAAGCATTTGGGGAATGTTCAATTCAGATTACCTGTAGTGTGTAGTCACACTGTGTTCTCTGTCAGACCATACGACTCTGACAATGTTGAAATGTGGCTTTTGTCTGGGAAAAGATGAGCTGAGTGCAGCATTTGCATGAGTTCTACTTTAAGTGCAAACACATTTCATTTCAACAGCAGTCGCCACAGATGGCACCAGACAGGTCATCATGAGTACTTAAAGATGCACAGGTCAAAGTTTTTTATATTAAAAATGGATCAAATAAATATGTGTAATTTAAGAGGGATGACTCAGTGATGAATTCACAAAACATATCATCCACTCTAGTTCTACTCAGGTCTGCAGAGCTTTTAGCCTGTTTTAGCTCATTATTTTGGTTTCCTCTCCTGCAAACTCCACTCTCCTTAACCTTGTTTCTGAAGCATTTTCAGCTAAAAAGCTTTGATAAACTCACTGTTCACAGAAAAAGTCCGCGCCTAGGTGGTGAACACTGCAGAACATTTATCAGCAAAAGAGCCAGATGTTTTTCTCAGGAGTTATCAGAAACAAAAGCAGAGCTCAAAGGAGAGTGAAACGTGGTTTTGCATTAACCAATTGACCAGAAACATGTCTCCAAATGAACGTGTAAATAGGCAACTGCTTACTAACCACATCACCTTTATAAGGTGTTAATAAATATGTTAATATATAAAAATAAGTTAATTCCTTATAATGCATAGGCAAATGCCACCTTTGGCTTAATATACATTTGGGTGACCAAAGTCACATTGTTTTGATGAAAGTGCATTACGTAGGGATCCTTAGAAATGGGAGACCTGAGCAGAAAGATGGATGTAGATGTTGAGTCTATTGTCTGTTCTAAGTGGAAGGTGACAGTAATGCACCAAATGGATGCCAATTTTTATAAAATGTGAAAATACACCATCTTCTCAGCCTAAACCACAAAGAGGTCCAACAAGACAAAAGAGTCAGGTCCTTACTTATTCCCCAATGTAAGACCTGGAGCTGCTAACTCCACACAGAAAGTAGCAAAACTTTATTTAAATAGTCTCCAAACCAGTAGAGCGTAAACTTTACCTTGAAAAAGCTGGACTTCCCAATTTTAGAACTTCATTTAAGTATCACTGGTGAGCATTAGTGTGCTGCAATGTTATCAGTACATAGTTTAAAGATTTTACCTTTAGAGCCCACAGAAATAGTCTAGACTGTTTTTATTTTAGTGCAAGGTAAAGATAGCCTAACATGATTATGATATCGTAATGTCTTGGATGGATTGTAGTGCGCATATGGTCAAATTTGTGACATGTTACAGGAGGACCCAAGTGCAGGACACGACACCTGAGTAAATGAGAATCAATGCTGGTTTATTAGACACAGATTGGGAAGATGAGAGGTGAGCCGATGAGAGGGAAGAGTTCCAATGAAGATGAGGGGAAGGTTGATGTGTAGGAAGGCGAGTCTGACTGGCATAGGAAGGCAGGCAGAGAGAGAACCATGCAGGTGAGTGGAATCCAGGAAGATGAACCTGAGTGCAGGAGAACAGGATTAGGACCAATAGAAATCGGTTTGAACTGAAGCAATGATCTGGCGAAGAGTGGATGGAAAACCACGGTAGAAATACTCCAGGCTGATGAGTAGATGGATGACAGGTGTTTTCAACTGATTGCAGGAACGGAGGTTTGTAGATGACTACCTCGCCTTCCTGGTTGATATAGACGCACACAGAGACACTGAGAGGGAGGGGAAAACACCAGAAACACAATGAGCACAGAGGAAATCGTGACAATATTTTTAGATTATACTGTATATAATCAGTGTGGACTATATTTTTTTCATGATCACAATCTATATTCTACACTTTTGTTTTGAACCTGCATTCTTTGCATTTTATCATATATTTCACACCTTTCTACTTCCTACTATGATCAGCAGCAAATTGAATATTGTATTTTCTTCTTTGTGCTAGATCCCGCAATAAAATCTCTGTTTCAGTGGGATCAATACATTTTGAATGTTAATTCTGAACTTTTTTTTATCCTACCGGAACAAATGTTTCTTTTTTTCGCAAACTCTGTGTCTGTTCTCCCTGCAGTTTCACTTTGGCAGTTCAAAAGGTCAAAAGATGAGTTTGATTAATTTATTCATCATACACATCCAGTACACATGAGGAGTCGTAATTTCCTTTATTTCTTTTCTTTTTTCCCTTTTCACGCCTGCTTGGGCTCATAACAGGAAAACCTGTTTGTGTTTTGTAGCCTCACGCTCTATTTCACCCTCCTCCTTCTCCTCACTAACTGCTGTCTTGTTGCTTCTGCCCGAGTGGTTCCCTCTGAATACACCACTTGGTTGAACAATTAATTATTCTAATGATAGACCGCTACTCAGTGGTGCTTTAAACAGGGACACAGAGAAAGAGAGAGAGAGAGAGAGAGAATGGCACAGATATAGATAACTGGTATAAACCTTTGGCATCCTAAAAGTAGGTGAGCTGCAGTCAGCGTGGATGTGTGCCGCATTTTGTTGGTGTTTGTAGATAGATGGATAGATGGGTGTACGTTCCCTTGTTACAGTGCAGTGATGAGGGTTAGTCAGTCAATTGCCCCGAGCAGAATTGACTCTGCAGAAGCCTTGACCACTTGACCAGACGTCAGCTCTTCTGTGCTGCCCCGAGGCATCACACACACACACACACACACACACACAGAGTATCTAGGCATACAGGCAGGCAGGCAAACACACAAAAGTGCACACAAAATACACCTTTCCTTATCTTAAGAATGTGCTTTTTAACATGAACTGGGTCAAATGCAATAGTCTTGTGGAGACACACACACACACACACACATACACACTCCTTCAAAGCCCTTTCAGATGTCTTACTAGGGCATTTGGTACTCCCAACCACATCCTCCAAACAACCACCATCCAACCCATTTCCTTGTTCCATGTACCCCCACCCCTGCCCATCCCACACGCATCTCACCAGCTCAGCTTGCCCTGCAGCTTCCACACAGGTAGTGTTTACTGGCTTCAGCTCATACTGGCCTGCGTAAGCCATTCCGCTCCCTGTGTCCTCCTTTTCCTTTCCCATGCTGTTTTTTATTATTTGGCACTTTGAGAACTTGCGTAAGTCCTTATGAAAAATGGATGCCCTCTTTCTCCGTCTCTTCCTCCTTTTCCCTTATCCCACAGCTTCATTTTTATGAAAAGCGGGAACAATCTGCAATCCTACCATTACCCGCCTTTCTTCTCCTTCTTCTTCTTTGCTGACTGTTGCTGCTCTACAAGTACCAATACTCGGAGGAGGACAAGGGAGGGAAGAGATGAGGTGGTAGTGGAAGGGGAGCAGAAGGATAGAAACAAAGGACAAAGGAGGAAAGGGAAAAAGACAGAGGCCAGAAATAGCAAGAAAAAAGGTGTCGCTTTACAGCGGGTTGTCATTGTCAAGACAGTGCCAGTGTGCCAAGCAGGCAGGCAGTCAGTCAGTCATTCAGTCCCCTTGGCTTCAACAAGATAGATGCCCAGGGTTCTATTTGCATATGCTATTCAGGGCATGGCCGCGCCATCTCTCTCTCTTTTTTTTTTATTGTTTTTAATCAGAGGCGAATGTCAACAGAATAAATGAAGTTGCGCGGCGAAGTGAAATTTTTATCACATCAGTGGTGGTTGGGTGGGTGTGGAGGGAGGGGGAGAGGAGGAAGGGGGTAGGCATGATGATGATGCCTCCACACATACCTCACACTCCAAGACCCGTTCACCCCCCCCCACCCACACACACACACACACACACACACACACACACACACCCCCTCCACTACACATACCCTCCACCTCCATTCATCACAGGCCATATTGAGGGAGTGAAATTCAGCAGCGGTGCCGGTAATCAATGGAAGGGCTCCATATGGCGGGGATCAAAGGTGTCACATAGTGTGTGGTTCTGCTTTATTGCCAGCCAGCACTGTTAATTGGACAACAAGATCAGAGGCAATATTAAAATCCAATTAAATTGATATGAACAGATTGCCAAGTGATGTACACTAATGTATAATTGAGTATCAAGCAAATGCGAGTGGCCCGTCTCGAGCGCCGAGCTGCTGAATAAATGATGGGCGAGCCGTAGAGGACGGAAACAAGTTTGCACATTAGCCCCCCCCCTCCTCCTCCTCTCTCCTTCCCCTTCCCTCTCTTGCTCTCTGGGCCCTCAGATGGGGAGGGACACAGGATTTTTTTTGTCTGTGCCTTCTAGTTTTTTTGGGAATTGGCTGACATTCTTAAAGGGACATTTTTGTCCTGCATAATAAGGGCGGAGGGTTGCGTGTGCATGTGTGTGTGTTTGTGCCTGATGAGGGCAGAGGAGAAGGTGTAGACTTATGTGTGTGTATGTGCCTTTCCCAAAAGGGAGGGGCGGGGCTGACGTGTAACATTTTAAACGGCGTAATTCCATCACATGCACACGGCTTTAATTTGAGTTTAATAAAATCTAAATGATTTATTGCCTTTTTTTGATGGAGCAAAAGCAAGTGCATGTTGTGGGGCTTTGGCTAATCAGGCATAAACACGGACAGCCCCCGTTTCAGCGGAGAGGCTCTACGTTATGGAGTGCTCTTTAAAAAAAGAAATAAATAAGCAGATAAAGAAGGATGCTCCGACACTATTTAACAGACCAACGAGGCCTAGTCCAAGGTGACATTCCCTGATAAGGTACACTTGGACTGTAGCCCAAAATAATCAAAAGTTCATCACCACTCATTCATTTATTAATTGAATATTTTTAGCCTTGATTTAATGCGTTGAGCTGTAGTGCCAATTCGTGACATTGGGAGGCTGATAAGGAGATTTACATTTCAAATTTTAATGATATTTTGGCTCAAGCGATCACTCCCTTTTCTGGGGCTAATTATTTATTTCTGTTGTTTTGGTTGCAGTCCAGCATATGCTGTGTGTTTTTTATGTCATCCCCCGGCCTCCCCTTTTTCTTGCATTAAGCTGGTTTCCTTAATTAAGCGGGCACGGGACTCATTAGCTGCGATAGCGATGGGGTGGCATGATGCGCCCATCTCAGTTCCCGGCGGCGATGCCCGGACAAAGTGCCTGGGGAGCAGGTGCTGACAAGGTCGCAGTGGCAGCATGCCATCTGGACCAAGGCTCGGGCCCCATGGCCGCCTGGCTCTTTGTGGCTAGCTGTGGCTAATGCCATCCACCAACAACCCTGACTCAAAGACATCAAAACAGCGCCCCGGCTCTTAGGAGATCTGTGGACTTAACAACCGCTGAAACAAAGGCGCAATAATTGGTTTTGGCACAATCTGTCCTTCGTTTGCCACTCAAGGAGCTTTTGTGGTTATTAAGTGAGCTCGGAACAGAAGGCACATTGAAGGTTTTCTTCTTTTAAGCGTGATGCACCTTCATTTGCATAACATAGATGTCCATGACAAATGTTGCGCACGTACATTTAAGCATAGGTTACAACAATGCATAGCTCTCCAGAAATGTTAAACATCACTTGGGGACTGTATGAAAATTATAAGAGGGGGAAAATACATTTTTCTATTGGCTCTGACTTTTTTGAGAGAGCAGAGAAGGACGTTGGATATATGTTTATGTTTTTAATGTTCCTGTTTCTTGCATCTGACTTTTCCCCAAAAATGTATTTTGTGGAGCACATTGTTGGAGCACGTTCTTTTTTTTAGGCTGAAATGTGTTATATGAATAAAAACAATTTTCACCCCAGAGTTGCATTTTATTTCAGCCCTTGTTAAGAATCATTGAACAATAATAACAATAGTTACATTGAAATTGTGCAACCCACTTTTCCCATCACAAGTACCAAATAAGACCAAAGACCCAATATATATATATATGTGTCCGTCCCGTCCCCCCACATCATAACGGGAAGCAGAATTAGTACATTTAAATTTAAGTTAGCCTATAATACAACATAAAAAACGTTCCGCATCAATCATGCCAATACGTTTTACTAATGGATGAAGTTCTGAATGTTTACAAGTTGCAGTTTAAGTTTGGAGTTTCAGTTTGGAACGTTAGATGTTCATTAGTGTATTTTCTTTATTGGCCATTCTAGAGTTAAGCCCAGTTCAGCACACAAGCTCTCACACACAAGCAGTTTGCCTTAAACATTGTTCAGTGGTAATTCATTTGTGTTTCATTAGCTGCCAGGAGGAAACAGGTCTCCTGCTGCTGCTCCAAGACACATCTCGCCCTGTGATGCTCAAGCCCCTCAGCACCTGTAAAGGTGGTAACCTTATTTAAATAATAATATTCCTTTATTATTTAATACTCCAAATAATAATACTCATTTTTTAGCATGAATAAAGAGGAGACACCAGAATATATTTGCATTAAATTTGTCAATGGCTAATTTTACTTCTCTAATGTGCGAAAATTTGCCTCTTTTAGTTAATATTGATGAAACTATTTGAATCAATACTGCCATACATCTTTGTTTAGTTTTTTTTAAGTCAGTGGGAGGGTCCAAAGAAGAAAAAAAGGGGTTTTCTTAAGAATTTGTGTACAATCTGTAACTGATTAAATGAAACAAGTAATGTCCTTACATTTTGTTGCAAAAATTACAACTTGACTTTTGAGTGTGAAATACAGTATAATGCCTAACCAAAAGGACAGAATTACAAGCACCTCTGTTCCAGATGGTATTGGTCCTGGTAAAGCTTTTGTCCAGGGGTACAAGCAGCAAATTTAGCTGCATTGTTGTGTTATTATATGTACAGTATATTGCTGAGTAGAGTGAATCAAAGTTAACATTAATCTGGAAGTTCCTTTTCTCCCATCAGTAATGGACATTTGGAGGAAACTGGTTTGTAAATGTCATTGAATGTCACACAGGATTGTCTAAAGTCTGACCACAAGTGCTAATCACAAATGACCAAACCCTGGGACTAAAATTAGGTGAATGTCAGAGAACAAATGTTCACCACCACAGTGGGATGAAAAGCTTGCAATTCATCATTTGCTTTAACCTGCTGTATAATTTGTCACAGACATGTTGGTCATGGTGGTTTACAAATACAGAGAAGGATCCCTGTTTTTTTCCCTGAGGTGTGGTATCAACCCCCTTCCCACTGAGGGGTTGTCACACGGTTCTCAGGCTTTGACTTATGAAGCTGCTTGTCGCACTCTATTTGAGGCGACCGTTCCACTCTGGGGCTCGCTGATCACAAGGCCTGCACACACATAAAGACATGTATAACCCAGAAGGAAACCCATACTTAAGCACTGGTCATTCCCCCACTCCCCCCCCTCCCTCCCCACATTATTTTACAACCTCTGTGGCATCTTTGCTAGAAGCCTTGGCTATCATTATGCGGTTAAGTGTTTGGGTTTGCAAGCGCTCACCCTCTGATTTGGTGGACGGATGCTTTCTTTAAAAAAAGGAAGGTATAAAATGTGGTTTAATCATCTTTGCTTAAACAGAAGATGTCGAGGTCATTAAGGGTCCCGGACCTTTCAGTAAAACGGCCTCACATATGGATGTTGAGACACGCTCAAAGAAAGCGCAGATGTTTATTTTGGAGAATTCTTGGAGGCTGGTTTGTGGTCAGCCATGTGGTGCAAGACCATACATGAAAGGAAATGTTGTGTTTGAATGCAGGAGTACTAACAGGCCTGTAGCACCCAAGCTCTCAGAGTATATGGCAAAATGCATGACTGAAACATGCAGAGAGGGAAATATGATATGAATCAGGCTGCAGTGATTGTGTGATAATGCTCCTCTTAGCAAAGAGAGGATGCAGCACTTTTTAGATATTTAGTTAAAAAATAAAGGAATGTCAATGGTCCAGCAATCAAAAAGCAGAGTTTCTCTTTCTGCAACGTAATCAAAATACACTTTCCGGTAATTAAAAGTGCATAAGTAGTTAATATACTGTGACCAGTAATACACACAACAGTATTTATGGTTAAGTTAAACTGGTGTTTGCCTACACAGGGATAAACAGTGCGGACTCTGAGGAATTTTCTTGAAGTCTCCTAATTTAATCCTCCAGTCCTTAATCTGGTGTGAACCCCTAAACCCTTCTGCACACAAAAGCTGACCGACATAATCCCCGGTGTAGCGAGATGGCCACTCAATCCCTTGCTCTTAGGACTGCAAGCGGCAAAAATGACTGCTGTCTTCCTTACAATGTACATTTGACTTATTTATTATCCTCCTCTCATTTTCATTCGCTTGTCAGTCATCTCACCCATTGCCACAAACATGCCTCCACGTGTTAGGACAGGGAATGAAGAACTACAAGACAGAGGAGAGGTACAAACCAAACAAAAACAAATCACTGATAAACTGTGCAAAGGACATAATGTTAAACAACACTCTAGACCACAAGTTAGCACCTTCTCTGCATGGCTACAGCACCATCAGAGACATAAGCCTTGATGAGCTCGACTCCTACCCACCCCGTTACTAAAATAAACAAAATTTTTTGTAGAAAGTCCATGATTAGGGCCAAAGGAAAAGAAGGCCCCTCAGTTAGGGGGTGAATGAGTGGTGGAGGAAAGGTTGGTGGGTGGAGATGGACGGATGGGATGTGGGGGGCACTGTAGGGGGCTAATTCTCCCCATGCCCTGCTGCAGCTGTGTCCCTGATACTGACTGACAGATCCCTGTGCGTAGGGGGGTTTCTGCATATGTCAGAACAGTGAGGGGCCTGCCAACTTCCTGTTACAGTTTTCACTCTTTACATAGCAGTCGATCTTAAAATTTCTCTCTGGGGTGCAAGCATTGTCGCAAATCTTTTCCCCACGGTACCAAAGGTCATTTTGTGCAGGCTATTTGTGAGCTGTTTGTGATGATTGGCCCATTCCTGCCATAAGTTTAAAGTTCATTTAAATTTGGCTTCATCTCACTTTTCGTGTAAGACAAGTTGAACAATAATGATAATAAAGCCATTATACATTTTTCCCTGTTTTGCAAAAAAAAACAAAGGACAAAACAATGTGTGGAAACAGCATCTGAGCCTCGAGCTTCGAAGTGGGTGTTTCAAAAGATATCAGTTCAATTACAACTGAGAAGCACTGTCAATTCACTGGAACAATACAGCTGTTCATTTTGAATTCTACAATCATCTAATTTGTGGCACAGCTTTTATGTGACTGTGACCGACCCTACAGTTTGGATGCAGACTGAAGCCATAAAAACTGTTTTACATTAACTGTCTTCATGGCTGCAGCCCACTAACAATTCCGCTGCTAACGATATGGTCACTTTATTCTGCTTTTGTGTCTAACCTCCTCCAAATAAATTCAGACGAAATCTCCTAAAATTAGCAGCTAGTCTCAGAGAAAATACCAAAACATTACAATTATAATTGTTGGGAAAACATAGAATAAAATAAATGCTGACTCTAAACTATGAAAAGGTTAGTCCTGTGACCTTGACCTGCTCCTACAAGGGCACCCAGGGCCAAACTGGAGAGGAGCCTGTATGGGCATTTCAAATGGGAAGACATGAAACGTTGTGCTGTTAGAGCTGCCGCCCCTCCTGTGGCGGGACCCTAAGCGCAGTAACCTTATATCAAAGCTTGGCATGTAGCAGAGCAGCCAGGGAGGAGCACATTAATTATTGAGGAGCATACGGTAACAAGCTGTGAGCGCCAGCGACGGCCCATTGTAAGGAAGACTAGCACCCCATGTCCGATTATCTATTGTTAACCTAGTTTTTTTCCTGTCTCGGTGAGCACACTGCCTATGAGAGGGAGAGAGATATCCACTGTCGCACTCTTAACATACATCCTAACATACATGTCAGGGTGATCAGGAGAGGAATGGTTTCTTTGGCTTTCTATTATACTCAGCACAAAAACACACACACACACACACACACACACACAGTTGCATGGCTCAAAGGGCAAGCTATTGTCTCAAACAGGGGAATAACATGTCAGCCTCAGGGAATTTTGGCCGAGATACCTGCTAGTGCAAAGAGGCTGTTTGCAACCATTCTATGTACACCTCGCTACTTCTCTTTACCTTCCTCCTTGAAAGCTGACATGCTGCTGGCTGCTGTTCACTGCCTTAACAGAGACTCTGAGGGGGAGAAGAAGATGAGAGTGTGGTCACAGACCCAGGCCTTACATGGAAAAAAACTGTCATGGGTTTTACAAAAAGTAGCACATACTGGATAAATCTAGTTTTCTAGGGTTATCGTGCAGTGTTCATTTTATGTTTTTTTAACAAAACGTTTTGTGTAGCTTGAAATCAGAGGGACATGTACCTAGCCATAAAAGGTACACTGAAAAGGAACAACGGGAAAGATCTGTTTTAATGGCTGTTGTATCGCAGCTATGCCAGTTTGCCACTTAGGTAGTGTTTAATTCTCAGTCTGAGTCATAAAATCAGTAGTCCATGCGAGGTTTAGTCATTGGACATTTTATTCTAGTGTTATTTGACAAATAGTCAAACAAGTGTAATGAATCAGTTGACAAAAACGTGATTACAAGACTACAGATTAAAAAATACTTTCAAAGTTAGAATCCCCCTGAGTGATTTAAGGCTAAAAGTGACTGGTATTGAAAACTGGCTTCAAAATGAAATGTATTACTAAAAAAAGCTGCAACCAGGGTGTATGTTCTATGAAAGAATTTAAGTAATAAATCCACACATGAAACGCTGTTCTGAATAGCATATTTATTTTGAGATGAAAACCACATAGGGAATACTATCAAAATGATTTTTAAAAAAGTAGAATTTGTCACAAAAAAAGTCCCACACCTGAACCAACACATCCAGGTCAGAACAGAACCCGGGACTCTGCAGTAAGGACTCACCCACAGTGATGCGCTATACCAGGTGAGCTACAATGTACAATACGATTGATTAACTTTTTTTATCCTGTTTCAGAGTCACAGACCCAAATAATGTCCCTAACCACCTCACTCTGACCTCCTGAGGCTGAAGGGTTTGGCTAGCTCCTGGCTCCAGCACTGTTGACCATGCACTTAAGGCCCCCACCTTCAACGTGGAAATATAAGGGACACCTTATATGCCAATGAAGCTGGGGGTGGGGGTGTCTGGAGGTGTGTCAGACACTTCATTTCCTGCATTCTGGTGTAATGTTATGCAGCAATTTGTGAACGTAATGCATCAATTTCAAAATCCTCTGCTATACTCAACATGAACGTAAAGGAAATAAAGAGTCAATAAGAGGAAAGCACAGTTGCATCAGTTATATTAAGAATTAAAACATCAGTGCAGAGACATGGGCAAAATGTTTGGCCTGTCTGCTGGAGGCATTCGCCGTCATTTAAAATTAAAACGCACATCTGAGTCGCCGTAACCAGGGCAACAATGATGTTGAGTGACAGACAAGTTGTCATTCTTTTCTGCAAATTCTGATTTATTACTTCTCCACTATGAAGTGTATATATATATATATATATATACAGTATGTATAAATGCCATTCAAAGGTCCAAGGCAAGGAAGCCATTTATAATCCAAACATTAGTGAAGAGAATGACTGTAGTGGTAACACAGCTACAGTACAACAACAACGTCATGCGCGATAGTCAGTTGGATCATGGCTGAGAAGTGAGCTGGTGTGAATAAGAAATTCAAGCATTCACCCTCACTGCTCAGTGTTCACGGTCAAACAGAATGAGGCCTTTGAATTGTGTGTTGGAGCATTTAGATCCGGTGAGAAAGAATTGTATGGGTCAAAGTGAGGGAGAGGAAGAAACTTCAATAGATGATATTTTACTCTTACAAATAATATTTAACTGTAATTCATTATTATTATTATTATTCTTAGCCATAATTAATAATGATAAGTTAGTGCTATGATTTTGAGATCATGCAAAAAATGATTTAATCAAAGAGAAAAAACTAGTTCAGTTCGGTGATGCGATGCCCTGTTGTGTTCTCTGAGCGAGAGTGCACCCACCCACCCACACACACACACACACACACACACACACACACAGCTGAGGTTAGCTTGTAAAAGTTAATGAACTCAGCGAGGCTGACCAGTGTCAACCACCCTTTGATCATAGAGTGGGTTGTTTCCTCAGGGCTGTGACCCCTGACCTCAGCTGGAGAAAGGTCGAGTGCCTCTTCAGTTCAGTGCTAATGATCCATTTAACACCTTTCATCTGTGTTAGTGTGTGGTGTGTGCCTTGTACATATGTCTGTGTGTGTGTGTCTGTGTTTGTGTGTGTGTGAGAGACAGGCAGAGTGCGCTGTTGTTAAGCATGCAACCTTAGACCTGCCAGCGCAAAATGACAGCTGACACAGGACCAGGATCTCACTTTTATGAATCTTTCAGCGTCACATTTGACAGACGCTGAATGCAAGCACGACACGTTTCGCGGGGAGTCACACACGTGTCTGATAGTGCCATGTTAGTCCTGTCACACAGCAGCCACCGCCTCGCACACGGACAAGAAAAAAGCTCCGGCAAACGACAACTTTTCAAAGGCTTCCAACTTTGCACGAACCAATTTATGTACCCTCTGCCACATTGCCTCCTTTTTTTTATTTTTAATGCCACATTAAAAGGGATTTTATTAATTAGACAAAAGAAGCCAGAGTGCCACACATTCAGTCTGTGTTGCATTTGATGTGATTTCTGTTAAAAAAGGAGCATTCCTCGCATGACAAACCCCTGCTGCCACTACGTCGAAAAAAACAACGGTGAACAACAAAACAACAAAAACAGCGACTGAGTCAAAGTGGGTCCCTCTCAGTAGGGGCCGGGCCAGAGTCCCCTTTCAAGTACAGTTGCAACAATTATCTTCAAAGCCAAGCCCAAGCGGGAACCTTTGTTTTCCTCCCAATCCGCGTGGCTTGAACCTGACCCTGTTTCTTCAAGCTTGGTGGAGGATAACATGTTCCTACAGTTTGATAGTAAAAGTACATTTTCTTATGACTTATTCATCCTTTTTTTTCCTCTCTCCCTCTCCCTAATTTATAATTCATTTGATCTAAAATTTCATTAATTTTCTAAAATGTTCCAATTGGGGCCTTGCTGGGCTCGGGCGAAGGTTTTTTTTCTTTGACCAACCCTCTTTTGTAGTCGGGTATTATTCTTTTATGTTGCAGCCTTGTAGAGGTTATCATCTTCTGAGGGCAAACAGCGCTCTCTGGAAAAGTTTTAATCAGCTTTAATGAGTGGGGTCAGTGCTGGAACCAGAGAGGGAGAGAGACACAGACAGAAGCAGGGAGAGAAAGTAAGAAAGAAAGATAGCTGGCCTCTGAAACATATGGACATTTTAATCTTTTTTACATGTTCTATTCCAGTTATTTGCACTTTCCACAGTTTTTCCTTTGCCTGTCCTTCTTCTGATAGCCAGATTTAGCTCAAATTGCAGTGGCATCTTATGCATGGGAACCGTTTTGTAGATAATGAAGGAGAAATTCATTTTGGAACCTTTATCTTCAAAGTATCATTCCAATCAGACGCTCCAAGACTGCTATTCGAAGGTGAAAGTTAATTTTTATACTCCTCCGTCACTAGCCATCAAAATATTTCCAACATGGCTGTGGCAATGGACAATCGTGCATGTGCAAAAATCCTCAACCTCACCTGCTTCAAATTCCTCCACAATGATAAATCTAATTTAGTCCTTCTCTTTCTACAATCCCTGGCTTTTTAGCATTCCATGAAATCCTCAGATATCCCTCTTTTACCCTCTTCACTGTAAGTTAGCTTGCCTTTCTCCACTCTGTCTTCATCTAATGTTACCGGCGTTTCTCCTGGCTTTAGCCTTGGACCCTAATCTTCTTCCAGGCAATAGCCTAAGCCATTCCGTTATTAGCATTTTTACAGCCAAGGCTGACTCGTACATCACTACGTGGTCCGTGTTTCCATTTAGGCAGCATGGCTGACATACCTGGTTTAGGTGCAAGGCCGCTGCAAAGGAAGAATTTCTGTGACCTCAGAGAAGTTCTGTCCCTCTAAACCTCTGCGCTGTGTGGACTTCTTTATCAGTAGTGTTTTATATCAGAAGATTCACGACTTCTGCAAAGTATTTGTACAAGGTCTTGAAAGATTAGAAAATGCTTCATTTTAAATGTTGAATTCATACTCCTTGAAGAATGCTTGATTTTCAGCAGAATATGGTGTTTCATTGTCTACACAATGACTCACGTAAAACAAATATCTTTTAATATTTGAGATTCTGGAAATATGTTAGTTTAGGTACCTTGAAAGTGCTTGAACAGTGCTTGAATTTATTCTACAAAATGAAGAGATGTTCTTATGCAACCTCTTGCATAATAAACCTGTGCAAAAAGATGGTTTTACATGCTTGTATTGCTTATTTGATGTCATAAAATGAGAGATTACTGTAGCTCTAATTAAATATTTGCCCTGGTGAAGGTTTAGTGGCCAAATGCTTGGCCTTTTAAATTAAATACCTGCACTGGAGCTCAGTGAGCAGGGCATTCTCTTCTCAAAATGTGATGTTCTTGGCCTTCTTCTATCAAACTATCATTGTGCCGTGAGTGCTGTAGTCTTCTCAAAAATAGTCAGAGCTGGGATCACGGCCGTGGTCGTGATGTGATGCAGTTATAAACTGAAGAGCCAACTGGACTATAACTTTTCTTTGGTGGGAAGAAGTTGAGGTTCACAGCCACAACAGGAAAACATTTTCTACGTCTGTTGAATCCGAGTTGCAGACTGAAGCAGCGGTCCATTCCCCACAATAGATGTTAGATCCCAATATGAAATTCCACCTTCCTCAGCTCACCTCTTTCACACCATGAGGCCACAAAGCCCCATTGATCTTCCTCTTGCAAGCATTTCTATGTTTTCCTCTCTTGTATGCCAAGGGAAAAGGTTAGTGTGTGTGTATGCTTGTGTGTGTGTGTGTGAGTGTGTCTGCATATGCTTGTGCACATATCTCCATCATCCCTATTATCTCTTTCCCCACACATCCAAATGTCACTACATCTTTCTTGCAAATGTCTTCCTGTGTGCGTGATTTGTGAATGCACGTGTGTCTTGCTTATATGCACATGTTTGCGTGCGCGCCTGCTTTTCTTTGTCTACGTACGTATGTATGCATGCACGTGTGTACTTGTACTGAGTTTATTACAGGCTGAGTGATGTGAGCATCGGACAGTGCATGTGTGTGCGTGTGTGTGTGTGTGTGCGTGTGTGTGCATGATCAGACTGTGATGCAGGCTAGCCTCACCACGCTCCCAACGGTCCCGGAACTCGAGCTCAGAGGGCCGGAGCTTAGCCCTGGTGTCGATAAGCGGGCGCTCTTCAAAGGGCGCAGAGGAAAAGCAACTCGGCCCTGTCAAAGCCGGACAAATTCCCCGTTAACACCCTGAGCCTTGCTGCTCGAATAGTTCAAAGAGCCAGGAATTGAAGGGAAAGGGACGTGTAGATATAAATAAAATTATATATGTGTATTCATATATATATATATATATATATCAAGTTATATATATTCTGTATGCCAGGAGTGAGCAAGACATCGACTCACTGTTCCACACCACCAGGATCGACAGCAACAACATCGGAATGTCCTTCAGACTAGATCAGAATCAGAATCAGAATCAGGAACAGGTTTATTGCCAAGTAGGTTTTCACGTACAAGGAATTTGCTTTGGTGTTGTTGGTGGAATGTAAGTGTGGTCGGATGGTATCCAAGAGAGGGAAGGTAGTCAGAATTGAAAGGAGTAGACTACCAGAAGGCGACATAGCAGATATTGAGGACAGCTACAAGTACCTTAGGATCCCGCAAGCAAATGGGAACCACGAGGAGGCTGCAAGAAAGTCAGTAAAAGCCAAATACCTCCAGAGAGTAAGGCAAATCAGCTGAATGGGAAGAACAAGGTCCGAGCTATCAACACCTACGCCTAGCCTGTCATCAGATACCCCACTGGCATAATAAGCAGGCCAAACGAGGAGATAGAGGCCACCGGTATAAAAGCAAGGAAGCTCCTCACAATGCATGGAGGATTTAATCCAGCACCCTGAGATTGTACGCTAAGCAGACGGGAGGAGGCCGAGGACTAGTGAGCATCAGAGCCCTGAACCAGGATGAATCAACAAAGATTAATAAATACATCAGGAAGATGGCCACAAGTGATGAGTTGCTTAGTGAATACCTCAGGCAGCAGAATCCCGTTGAGGAAGAAGAGAAGGTGGACCCATCATGGGAGGACAAACCCCTTCACGGTATGTACCACCGGCAGATAAAAGAAGTGGCGGATATCAAGAAATCCTACTAGTGGCTGGAAAAGGCTGGACTAAAAGACAGCACAGAGGCAATAATAATGGCAGCACAGGAACAGGCTCTGAGCACAAGATCAATAGAGACTGGGATTTACCACACCAGGAAGGACCCCAGGTGCAGACTGTGCAAAGACGCCCCTGAAACAATCCACCACATAATTTGTGGGGTGTAAGATGCTAGCAGGCAGGGCGTAAGATGCTAGCAGGCAGGGCATGCATGGAACGCCATAACCAAGTGGCTGACATAGTGTACAGGAACATCTGGGGGATCCTGGGGGACCTCCAGATACAGACTGACAAACTTGTGATGGCGAACCGACTGGACGTAATAGTGGTGGACAAACAGTAGGCAGTAGTGATAGATGTAGCAATCCCAAGCAACAGCAGCATCAGGAAGAAGGAACACGAGAAGCTCGAGAAATACCAAGGGCTGTAAGAAGAGCTAGAGAAGATGTGGAAAGTGAAAGCAACAGTGGTCCCAGTGGTAATTGGAACACTCGAGGCACAACTTTTTATAGATGGAGTCCAGGTGGACACGATGTGCCGCTGGGGCTTTTACAGTAGTCATTCTTCATAAGTGACCCTTAAGCACTTAAAAGTTCTTTTTACTAACACATTTGGCAAATTGATTTTATAAAAGGATACCATGTAATCAAGCATTTGATAAAGGTAAAGCCCACAGTCAGTTTGCAGTGTCACGTCCAGCATCATCCATGACTACGGACAGTCTGCGCCAACACATGAACAGTGATGGACAGCCGAGCCTCAGGGATGAGATGTCAATCACTCTTGACCAAAAGGATCAGATACGATAGGCTAGGCAGGAGCTCCACTCAATTACTGTGAGTTCCATCCATGTATGGTCACAAGTTGACATTTTACAGAAGACGTGGGAATTGGCACAGTTAGTTCTCTATCTAGATGTAGATCTAAAAGATGTATTCCATTCATTAGCTTATTTTAAAATTATTGTAATGCTATATTGGATAATTTTATTATAATATATTATACTCAACCAGAAGAAACCGTTGAAGCATGTCTTCCGTGACTCTAGCGGATCTCTGCAAAAACAATCCCGGTGACGATATGGGGGTGCCATTCGAATGATCTCAGCTTGGGCTGGAATGCTACACATTTTTAACAGAAAACCTGCGTTACAAACTCGGGGCATGGAGCTTGAAAAGACGTGGGCATCTACAAGGCAGGGAGGGATGAAAGACACTATCAAGTTGTATTATGGGAAGTGCAGGATCAAGTGTTTTGAAGCTTGGCTCATACTAGAGTCAGGATGCCTCAGGTTCTGCTGCATCTATTTTTGACAGTTACTGTTTATTTTATCTGTAAGTCCCCTAACTTGCAAGGGACATAACTGTGTTTTTCATTGGGTTTCCACTACATGCTTATACAGTAAATGCTGGCTTCAATTGTTGGAAGTGGCAGAGGTGGAGGAGAGCAGGTTGTTGTTCAGTTTTAAACGGAATGATGGTCCACTCTGGTAGCAGCAATCCCTTCAAACAGTTCAGTCATGGGGCACCACCTGTTGCTCATTGCCGTTACACACACCTGCGCACACACGCTATCTGATCTGTGAAATTAAACATCCGTTACTGTCTCTGTAATAGTGCTATAGCATCAGACTGCCTCTGATCCAGCACATCGCCAGCAACAGCACTATCACAGCAGCTTCAGCCTCAGCTCACTTCCTCACCACACCAGTGTTTTCTGTTCTCCCAGTGGTGCACACAGTAGCTGCCAGTCTGCAGCCCGCCTGCCTCCGGCAGACCATTTGATCCAGAAATGCACCAAAATGACCAACCGAGCTCCGCCTGTGGAACAAAGGAGCGTGTGATGTGCGAAAGTTGTACAAAAGGAAGGGGGTGGGGGAGTGGGGTGAAAAAAAAACATGGCTTCAGCAACTCCACTTTTTTTTTTTAGCGTTTGGCATTAATTCGCTCTCGAGAACAACAACTGATTCCCAGCCACTCTTGTGAGAATTGTATTTTTTTTTTTCTTTTATCTGCCTCTCAGACATTAATTATATATTTATATATAGCATATGCAAAAAAGAGCTGAGGAATGTTGGAGAAAGCAAAGTGATTAAAAATTAAACAATGCAGAAAATCACTCTGTTACCTAAAGGGATGCTACAGTACATCTCTAGTTTTTTTTATCTTTATTTTTACTCCCTCTCTCCCTTGCCGCTTTCATTTGTGGTTTTTTTTTTGGTTGGAGATTTCTTTAAAGCTGTCTGCTCTGCAGGCACACATGCTTCCTGGCCCACAGACAGCGGCAGAGTGTGTATTCTGCATATGCCTGTCTTCTTCTGTGTGTGTGTGTGTGTGTGTGTGTGTGTGTGTGTGTGTTCAGCAGCATCCAGGCTATTTGTCATGGCGTAGGCAGTCCAGATAAACTAATGTGTCAGTGCAACGGGGGCTCTGCCGCTGACCAGGGCGCCTGCAATATGCAAAGACTTTGAATTATTTCTCTGCCCTGTGGTTCCCTCGCCTAAATCCATGCAAAAAGTAGAGAGAAGAAGAAGAGAGTGGGAAAATGAAGGGAGGGAGGGGGTGAGAGAACACAATGGGGAATAAGGAGGGGCAGAAGGAAAAAGAGAGTGAGATATTGGAGGGCAGTGAAAAAAAGTAGGGAGAGGATTTGGGAGTGGTAGAGAGGGGAGGGAGTTACTAGTTAGAACTAGCAAAGGAGGGAGAAAACCACAAATAGGGAGAAAGAGATAGAGTGAAAGAGAAACAGCCAAGAAAAATTGAGGTGGAGGCCAGTTTGTGCCCATTGTTTGCCCTCAGGGAGCGCATTAGCTAGCCTTTGAAGAAAGACAGAGAGTGCCTGAATTGAGACTAACCCTCACAGGGTCGCTGGTCACACTGACGGCTTTGAACACATGTGTATGAGTGTGTGTGTGTGTGTGTGTGTGATCACGGCTAAGTGTGTGTGTACCTGTTGATGACCTAAAGCACTTCCTGTTCTACATCAAAGTCCAGAAGCAAAAAAAACCAAAACAATGCAGTGTCACAATGCATTTTAGTGCTTTTCATCAGAAATGAGAATGTTGCATTTGAGATAGCAGAATGAGGGTGAACACATTTTAACTCAAGTCTCCAATGGAAGTGGAAGCACAAGGCATGATATATCATGCGCATGGAAAACTAGCACAAAGAAACGCATACATCACTTACCAGCTTTCCCAGTGTTGTTTACCACTTAACTGTTCAGTTATTTGTGTGGGCCCAACTTCTAATTATGATTTCCAACCACACTTGAAAGCAGCGTCTGTTTTGTCTAATGGGGTGTGGCTGCGAGTGCTGTTAGACTCCCAGACAGTCATACATAGTGTACTTGTGCTTAATGTGGGGAATCTAAATGCATTATAACTACAACGGCACCACACGTTAAAACATGTCATTTTCAATACACGAAATACAGTCAAACAGTTTGTGTGATAAATCCAGGCTCCCCATGACAACAGAGCAAAGTCCGTGATCTCAATGTGACCTGGACGGGAGATTTGAGTTTGTAAATTGTAAACACAGGAGAAAAACAACCCCATTGATGTTCTTAGATTAAATTCAATTCAATTCAATTCAGTTTTATTTATATAGCGCTATATCATAACAGAGTTATCTCATAGCACTTGTTAATATAGAGCAAGTCTAGACCAACTCTGTATAGACCCTACTATATTCACACTACTAAACTGCACTACAGTCTGGTAAAACCTCACATTGTTCAACACGATATTGGAACAAAGTTCCGACTGTTGTCCCTCCATGGATTTTCCACTTTACAGTCACACACACCCCTACTGTATATCACAGTCGCTGTTGTAACAGAGTCCGTTGTAGATCAGTAATATGTAGTATTATATTTACGCAAAATCTGTGTGAGTAGTTTCTGTATCCCTACATTCAGTATGTTTTTTTTCTTCTCGTTTGATTTCATTTAAAATCGGTACTCAGTGTCTACACTTGTGTACAATGTTTGTGTATGTGAGGGGTGTGCGAAAAAAAAGAACTGTGGAATCATTAAGGGTGATGTGAATGCATTTGAAGATCACTGCATCAGTGCATTTGCGGTCTTAGAACCCAGTTGGCAGAAATGCCTCAAATCAGTGAAGTGAAAGATATCTCAATTTTTAAATACACATAAACAATCATATATCATATTTTACATTGCCAGATGAAAACGTTGACATTGGTCGATTCTGCAAAAAATATTCTGCTTTTTTACAATGTCTGCTCACTGCGACTACACCAGTAAAGGGCAGCAAAAGAGTGTGGTTATGGCAAATAAAATGGTTAAAGCAAATATATTGTATACCATTCAGGATCCCTCTGTAAAATGCCAAACTCCCTCTAAGTACCTGAAATTGTCCATCCTCAATTGTTTTATTGATTTTGTTTTGCCTAAAGTGAGCTATAACAAAACATACAAAATTTTAACCTAGGTGACCACATTTTATGTTCAGTTTTGATTGGTTTCTCAAAGTCCATCCTTTATTGGATACTGGATAAAGGACGCTAAATCTTAGCTACTTTGGTTTAGGTCATGAGGGACACGTATTAGTTCTTGCCCTGAGGTCTTGTTCTTCAGAGTCTAAATGGATGGCCTAGTTTGCACTGAAAAATTACATTTTAAAAAATCGACCACAATCAAAGCCACTGTTACTTTGGGTAAAAAACTGTCAACAGTTGTCATAGGGGCTATTGCTTCAAAAGAAATATGTTCCAATGAAATCCCTTGTATTAGGGTGGAGTCAGAAAGCTCAAATATTACAAAACTACTTGCAAATCAATATGTTTCTCATTTATCTCGAGTGGTATCTAGTCGTGCAGTTTGGATAAAGTGAGCCTTTGGTCTGTAGGTTTCAAGAATTTGTCTAAATGCTGATTTGAAGGCATATCCATCCTGATAATAAAAACATGGGGAAATACTGACTGCTTGGATCTTGTTGTCATGAAACTGTCTGAAGATAGGGAACATACCGTGACAGGGCAGAATATCATCTCCAACCCCATAAAATGCTGGTAGTGGCCTTCAAAAATCCACAGTACTCAAAGAAAACTGGCAATTTACCCAAGTTACAGTAGCTTTGTAATCAAATTGACCCACACCTCCCTCAAAACACACCCAGTACCCTAAACACTCACACGTGTTGTGTTTGTGCAGCCATACAGATGCTAGCGATCATTATGGTCTTCTGTTTCATCAAACCTCAGCTTCGGCCTTTTTGCCTCCAGCTGACAACTGTGTGAGGGGAGTATTTTTTTTTTGCTTCATTTTTGGCAAAGGATCAGACAAGCTGCACAGTGGTGTATTAAAATGTCAGCTTAAAATGAAAATAAACAACTTAGGGGTGGAAAAAGGCGATACTAATTTCAACCCCACCCCCGGACAGACTCTGAATGGCCCTGGGGCAGAGTGGAGATTGACAGGTGGGGAAGCTGGATCTCACAGCCGCAGGGGGGGGTTCCTTTTTTTAACGGCAGGAGCTTTAGGTCTTAGTTTGAGAATCTAAGAATAAACAACGATAAGGCTGAAACTTCATTCTGCTGCACACATACATACATAAATATATATATATACTATGTGTCGCAGCACAAATAAACAACAAACATGCCACAGCAGCGTATCGCTATTCGGAAGACAACATGCATACTCTAAAATGGTAGAAATGAATAGGAAAGTGTCCAAACGCTCAATCTGACATTTTCTTTGCACTTTTCTGTGTAAAGGCCTTGGTATGCTTCAAACAAAGTGCATGTTGTGTCATTGAACAGCCCCACACACCTTTCTAAAAAGTGTCTCAGGACAATGTTTGAAACTTTCAGAAAGTGACAATCTGACTAACACTAGCGTGTGAACACGTTACATGTGTTCAGGCACACTTTGTACAAACCTGTTTGGGTGAAGCATATTGAGCCCTATATATTGCATGTTGTACACCGTGCATGAAGTAAGTACAATAATTCCCCCTCAACAAGGACACGCGTTACCAGACAACTTTATATAGTCTAATTATTCTTTCTTTATACATTTTCTTGAACTGAAAAATATTTATACAAGCTGTTAAATCATTCTGTTGAGAATTCCACAGGTGGACAATGTATATACAGTATATGTATATACGATCATATATTTATATAATATAGAATTAAATTTTTTTGATTGTGAATTACTAGTTGAGGGGTTGCATGTACATTACCTCATTTTAAGGGGTACACAAGCCAAAATGATGGGCAACCACAGAATAGAACAGGACCCTAAGGTCTTTTATTGTCAAACATGAGGATACATTCACACAAACATGCAGTTGCATCCCATGATTAAACTTGTCCTCTGCATTTAACCCATCCTGCCATCCTTCCTCCTGAGGACAGCCTGGAGCAGTGGTCAGCCTTCAATGTGGCAACCGGGGACCAAGTCCAATGCTTATGCCCTATCTTGGTCAGGGACAGGACACTCATACGGCACCAAGGGGCAGCTTAGGAATCAATGTCTTGCCCAGGGACACTTCGACATGTGGACGGGAGGAGCTGGAATCGGGCCACAAACCCTAGGGCTGAAGGTCAACAGATACGGGAGGAACTGGAATCAAACCACCAACCCCCAATTGAGCTGCTGAAGGTCAACAGCTCTACCTCCTGAGCCACAGCCGCCAGGAGGCCGCCTGCAGTAGATGACTGCAGTATAAAGTAATAGTATACTGTATAACTTGTATTTGTACAATTTCTTTGAGAGTCCACACACACGTCGATGCATTGATGCATGAAGTCAGATCCTATAAAAAGATCAAATGTATGGGGAAACACTGTACAATTGACAATTCATTATGTGATATTCAATCAAACCACTGCAATATTAGTGCAATACAAGCTACACTAAAAACACAGAAACCTTTTGTTGCTACTACTGAAATTGCTGAGTTTACTTGCTACACCACTGCACTTTCTTTATGTCCGAATGCTACTAATGAACTTCCTGCTACGTCACCCTAAAAGCAAGAGGACTGGATGAGGCTTTGACGGTATAGCAGCTGCAGGAATTCTTCGCAGCAACGACAGAATAATTCATGTGGGATGGATGCTCACTTTTCTAGAACTCGGTTTTGTGCAGTTCATTCTTTCAGCAGGTCCGTTGTGAACAGTGGAGATCTCACGTTGCCTACAGCAAGCAACTCTTTCCTGTGCCCGTGCTTCACCCCATCCATCGACACCATCCATATCATACCGTTTTTGTTTTCATTTGACTCATTGGCCTCAAAACTGCCACCCTTTGCTTTATCACTACAACAAAAACAACAGGTTTAAATGTAGACTGCAGTCCTGAAGGGTTGACAAACATAAACGGTGAGTGTTATCGTTACCTCCACACGTCCGCCTTCATCTTCCCAAAACCCTCCTATCTGAAACATCCTCCCTTTCCTCATCTCCTAATTCCACTTCCTCACCTATTAATGCACGCAGTCTGCTCGCTCTACGCCGCATTTTCCCCTCTTCCTTCTATTGTATACATGTACGATTAACTAAAAAAAGACATAATTTGTTCAGCTCAGTGCGGTCCCTGAGCGTGTTGTTTAGGCCCCGTGTATAACACAGAGAGGGTTTGTTACCGTTAACTAGCACACGTGTCGAAAATAAACACCTCGCTCGACAACGCTCCATTAATAACACGCCATCGCCGCTTTGTTGCCCGCTTGTTTCTGCTGCTGCTGCGTTTTGTTACTTCGCTGTCTTACTTTCCTGTCTTTTGTAGTGCTTGTGTGTGTGTGTGTGTGTGTATACTGGATGCTTTAGTGTATGCTGCACCTTGCTTGTAGTTTGAATAGAGAGAAGCAGATAGTAAGACACAAACACACACAGTAATCAGAAGATAATCAGATTGTACACTGGAATTGTGGAAAAGAATAGAGTGTGTGTGTGTGTGTGCCTTCTTGCCTGTTCCTGCCCATACCTGAGCATCACAGACCCCTATGCTCTCTGTATATACTGTAGGTACACAGAAGTCATGTATGTATATATATATATATATATATATATATATATAT
>JAVQJF010007588.1:0-12251 GCA_036023855.1 Gadopsis marmoratus
CCCATGAAAGACCAAAACATTAGTTCATCTCTCAGTACTATGACTTCCCCAGCCTGTCTTCAACCTTGAATGGCAGAAAATACCTCTTTTTAGCGATCTTGCATTCTGAAATCTCAGCAACTACAGTACTTTGGTGGGTACCATGTTATCATATGCAATACAAGTGATGTCTGGAGCTACGGAATAAAAAAACCCAGATGACTTTTAGTACTCATACCATTTTATTATCTATAGACGTTTTGATGGTTAGCCTATGTTCCAAGCAAACTAGTTTGTGCAAAAAGTCACAAAAGTAGTTGTGAAAAGGATGGGTGGGGGAAAAGCATCATAGATAGGCAGAGAGGGTGATGCAGAGGGCTGGAGACAGAGACAGACAACATTCTGCAGATGCCATCGCTGCCCAAAGCATTTCCGACCAAAATAAAGCAAAGAATGAGGACAGAGACACAGCGAAACACGAAGAACATAATAGAACAATGGTCTCATGAAAGTGCTTCCTCAGCCCTTCTTTATGAGCACTCACTCTGAAGACGGTATTTTTCTCTGTGCTGTTTCTTTTGTTTGTTAAGCCTCCTTCATATCTCCACCCTCCTCCTCCAGCCATTCCTCCCAAGCCACAATGGACCTCTGTGTACCCCAGAGGAGTGAAAGATGTTCAGAAATCTAATTTTCAGATTCCAGCAAAATGGTATGGTGCCTGCAAAGAAAAAATAAAGATTCCCTCTGCGTCTCGTTCTCCCGCTCCTCTCTGATTTCCTCTCAGCCATGATGTTGCCTTTATGGTGTCTGTTACAAAATACGGAGCTGATGAATGATTGATGAAACCCTGACTAGCGAAACATAAAATCTCACACTCACCAGCACAGACTGAACAAACAGACAAGGCAAAGGAAAGTAGCCAACGGACTGCATTTCGAAACATCTCTCAATTAATGCCAGAGTGCATTCTGGGTAAGCCGTGTCTAAACAAACACTGTGGACATGACACGCTGGCAGCAGGTTGGAGATTGACTTATACATAAACAGGAGGCAGAAGTAATCTCATTTGTTGAGGAAAAAACACAAAGGCCACAAACAGGTTTTCACAGTATAAATGAACAAATTATCCTCCATTAGAAGGACAAAAACACTCTGTTTGATTCAGATTAGGAGAGTCAAAGGTTTGGACTGTCTTTACGGTCAAAGGTATCCAGAGACAAGACACAAAGCCTGGTTTCTGGTGTTGGTCTGACGGATCTCTGGTGTTTAAGTCACGTACTTTGTACAACCATTCATTCACCTTAACCTTCCCTACGCTGTGTTCACACATCTTTGGCTTTGTGTAAAACTAAGTGTTCTCAGACCAAAGCGGCCGCCTCATTATTGTTGATTATAAATCCGGAAATGTGAGAATGAAGGTGGGGAGAGAGGAGAAGCCGGCTGGTAGAAACAGAGGAAAGTATGGAAGGTATGAATAAGAAAAGAAATAGAATGTCCTAATTGAGCTGAATATTTTGACTTGATTAAGTTTCTACACTGACAAATATGGAAGGCGCTGAGAGCCAAAGAATGAGGTGAAACAATAAAAATAAAGAATATTTCTGCACAGAAATATGAACGTTCTGTTGGCCTCTATGTTCAAATTGCGTTGCAAATTGCATAAATACAGTAATTGAATAAAGAGGCCAAAAAAACATTGGTAAATGAAATGCAATATATTTAAATTTCATTCTAATTTTTAATCAGAACAATTCTAACTGAACTGAGCACTGCGTGGACCTGGACTCACCTTGCCTACCTACCAGTACCTGCATTGCCTTCAAGCGTATTTACTGCAAATAAATAGTTCCTTGCTGCCTGTCTGCTGTTGGGTTCTTTCCCTGCCTCCACTACTTCGCCCCACATGACATAAAAGTACATTTGCACATTTGAGTGTATTTTTATATGGCATGAGCTGCATGCTTCAGCATATGGAGACCAAAAAGCTTATAAATCTAATTATGAAAGCACATCTTGTTCTCTGCTGAGGTAAGTGTCCAAAGATTCCTCAACTTTTTCTTCTCCTCTGTGGTGGATGCTAACAGAGGATGGAAGTATCAGTGACATTCTTCTGGTCTCTCTCTCTCTCTCTCTCTCTCTCTCTCTCTCTCTCTCTCTCTGCTGCAAAGGACTGAATAGAAATAAACAAACAAAGGCGAAAAAAGCTTGGCTGACAAGAACCACAATCACCATCTCCTCCACGTAACACAAATGGAAACCAGATGCTGAATGTATATAGTATAATAATGGCAATCTCTGTATGAAAAACAGAGGAAAGAAATGGCAGCAATTCAGGATGTAATTTACTGGAATAACTGGGCTTGTGTGCTGTTGAAACCGAGCCAAACTTCTGTTTAGAACAACGAGGTGATGACTTTCTAATCAGTCCCAGTCAGCACTCAGTTGCCCGGACGTTTTACTCAATGCAGTGTTTCTGCAAAGTTTCTAAGATCCAACAATGTAAAGGCGTTTTAAATGAGTAACTTGCACGTTGACGTACAAGCAGGCTAAAATGTAGTGTCAGCTCTCTGGGTGGCTCTGGAGGAGCAGTTAGTGGGTTAAATTAAGAGTACTGGTCCCTGTGGGAGCATGAATGTACCCACTAGATTATGAGCTGTCTTGTGTGTTATATAGATACTTTGGCTTGAGGATGGCACAAGAGGAGAGGTCACAGGGTGTCAAACGTTGACAGAGGCCATCCAGATTGAATGTGTAATCTGCCCTTTAGATTTTCATATTTCTTGTACACAAGTGGGAATTTTGGACTCAAGACCGCACTATGGGAAATGTTGAGGGTGACCAGAAACATTAGGATTCAGCAGAAGCATAATTTCTGGTCTACAAACGGGTTCAGTGTGTCAATGGGACATTTTGATGAATGCTGCTAAAATGACTGAAGAAATGATCAACGCCACTTTGGAAACAGTAGAAAGAGGCATGTTCAGTGAAGAGGTCAAGTGAAATTGTTATTTTATAGAGTAATAACCCAGTTTGAGGATTGTTTGTGCAAAGATCTAACTGCCGCTAGCGGCCTGACTTTACTGTCGAAAACAAATAACAACCAGAGTCCCTGTTTGAAGTAGAAGCCTGAGCTCCGTGCTGTAATAAAGGCAGAGAAGAAGGCCTGGTAGCGTTAATAGGCAGGTGTAGTTAATCACTGATTCAGTAGAAAGAAGCAATATCAGTTTCAACAGTAAGCAGCGTTCTGAATGAGCCGAAGTTGTCTGACAGTCTGTGTAGGAAGACCAGACAAGAGGCCGTTACAACAGTCCACTCTACTGGAAATAAAGGCATGAATGAGTTTCTCAACATCTGGACATGGGACCTCTAAGCTTTGCTATTTCTTTGAGATGATAAAAAATGCTGATTTTAGTTATTGCCGTGATGTGGCTGCTGAAGCTCTGATCTGACACCGACTTCCACCGTGGGTTTTCATCTTTATATAGTGGTCCTGATAAGCTTATTGTCATAGAGACACGGCTTCCATAAAAAAGAAGTACGCTCTGAGATGGTTCTTTGTGTTTCTTGCTTTATTTTGATATCCTTACTGTTTAGTCCCGGTCTTGTGTTTTTTGCTGCTCTTCCTGTCATTGTTCATCTCCTGCCTTATTTGGTCATGTTTCCTGTTGTTAGTCTCCCCCTGTGTTGATTGCCTTCACCTGCCCCGTCTGTTCCCAGTGCTCACCTGTTTCTTGCTTCCCTAGCTGGTGTGTGTGTGTGTGTGTGTGTGTGTGGATCCTTGTTTTCCCTTGTCGGTCCATTTGTGGTTATGTTGGTTCTCTGCTCCTGTTCGGTTCCCGGTGGATATTCCAGTTTTTCTTTGTGTTTTTGGACTGTTTTATGTTTCCGGTTTCTGCCGAGTGGACATTCCTCATGTGTTTTGGGCCTTGGTTTTTGCTACCCGTCATCCTTACCTATTGTAAGTGTCTTTTTGTTCTTTCTAATAAATGGTTAACCTGCTCCTGCCTGTCTGCGCTTGGGTCCATCCGGCTGCCTGAACCATGAATCGTTACACAGTTTATATAACTTTTTTTTTTACAGAAGGTGCTCTGGTTTGGTTAATAAAAGAAATTGACGTATCAGAAAACACAGAAATGGTCAGCTCTCTGTCCTTAACAACAGAGCTAGAAATATCAACACCCTTACTTATAACTAAATCTTTTTATGTGTTGCAACGGATAAAAAACTTTCAAATAGACCACAGAGTTCCTTGGCAGTATTGTCTTTGGGATTATCAGTGTGAATGTTAACCAGTTATAACAAGATATTTAATCTGTTGTGACAACAGAAAGCAGTTCAGTGAAGTTGTCAAAAACATTTGCAGAGGACCTTGGAAGTCTGCAAAATCACCATAACTGCTTGCATTGAAAGGAGTCTTTAAATATAGCAGCAACACCACCACCATTCCTGTCAGGTCGAGAAACGTTCATAAAATTAATGTGTGGAGGCGCTGACTCAATAAAAACTGGTGCACTGCTACTAGCCAGGTTTCAGTTAAAAGAATAAAATCAAGATTATAGGTAGTGATAAGATCATTTTATTTTATTTTATTTGTATAGCACATTTCCTACACCAAGGTAATTCAATATGCTTTACAAGGTAATAAAATACAGCAAGGTGAAGAGATGTACATTATAAAAATGCAAAAACAGTAACACAAGAGATACTAGATTTAAAAGTTGAGGTTTATCTTAAATACGCAAGAATAAAAAGATAAAATAACACAAGAATAAAAAGATAAAATAATACAATACAATAACATTAGAAACAAAGTAAAAGGCTATGTAAAAGCTAAGTTAAGACGATGCATTTTATGCATTACTGGGTGGAGTAGGCAGTGTAAAATAGGGGAGTTGACATAAAATTGATAAGCGATCTATTATTCATTTAAGATTGAGCATAGCATTAGTTCAGGAAGGCCACAAAGTTAAGCTCAGCTCACAATACCATCTACATCAGCCGATAGCCAAATCTTAGCAGATAACGACATCAATTTAGTTAAAATCTTGCTGTGCTCAGAGCATGAGCGTGAAGTTGTAGGCGCATTGTGGAGATGTGTCAGTGATGCTGAAGGATAGTGACCCCTGGATTCTAAAGCTCTGACTGGCTGAATTCATTGTGTCTTTTGATGTATTCAGAAATACTACATGCAAAGTTTATCTAGCTGGACACCTATATAGCCATGAACTAGCCAGGAAAATGTCTTTTGAGTACCATAAGTCATTT
Organism: Gadopsis marmoratus; assembly: GCA_036023855.1. Taxonomy (NCBI): domain Eukaryota; kingdom Metazoa; phylum Chordata; class Actinopteri; order Centrarchiformes; family Percichthyidae; genus Gadopsis; species Gadopsis marmoratus. The sequence continues at coordinate 5,245 of JAVQJF010007588.1, forward strand.
TCTGCAAAAGCTGCCATGTTCATCCAGCGGTTCAACCAGAGAGTGGACAGGTCGGTAGTTGACCTGGCTCTCATAAGTAGGTATTTCACGGTGTATCAAGCTCTTTCCTGCTCAATCTGTGGCTCCTGCTTTCACTCCCCAAATCTGTGGATACAGGGCAACCACCCTCCCCAAGCCTCCAACTTGGAGAAACTGAGGTGATGCCACTTATGACTCCAAAGTGCTATAATTTAAATGAAAATGTGTGCAAATTCAAAAATAAATGCATCCGTGTTTGCAGCTACTGCAGAGACGGGCATCCGAAATCAGTGTGCCTGAAATGAAACCACTTTATGAAAAAATAAAAAGGCATCATCTGAGCTAGGGAAGCCTCTGGAAAAGCATCCTAACCCCAGTTTTGTCAATTATCTGATTACTGGTTCGAGGGTTCATTGTAAGTTTGCAATAACTTACAGTCTGCTTTGATGGAATCTGAGATAGTTGATGCATTACTAGGAAAAGAGGTCCATTTGGTCCATCCACTGCCTTTATAACGACTCGCATCAATCCCATAGTATAGCCACCCATAAATATGCTGGGGAAAAGCGCCTAATCATTGATTTATCCGCTCCTCATGACAAAGCTCAAATCATCAATAGTCTAATTCCTATGGAACCCTTCTCCCTGTTCTGTGCTTCTGTTGATGATGCCATGAATTTTAAGAAAGCACCTGGCTAGCCAAAGAAGATACCAGAGATGCTTTCAAAGCGATACCTTTATGCCCTTCGCAATCTATTTGGTGTTAAATGGAGAGAGTAAATGTATTTCTCAGTTAGAATCCCCTTTGGTTACTGCAGCAGCCCAAAAAAATGTGATACTTTGTCAGAGGTGCTTTTCTGTATTCTAAATAATTGCTTTTTGTGCTTCACCTCTTAGATGATTTTCTGCTAGTGGATTATACAAATTCAAAATCAGATGGTTGCATCTCTGCTCTGGAGCATACAGTACCTTTGCAAAATTGGGTATTTCTCTATCTGAAGAGAAAATGTCAGACTTGAATAAGACTAGAGAATTTCTAGGTTCAATTCAGTTTTATTTATATAGCGCCATATCATAAAGTTATCTCATAGCACTTGTTAATAAAGAGCAGGTCTATACTGACTTTTTTATAAATATATATATATATATACAGATATATAGATATATATATAGTGATGTGGTGAGAGGCGGTGACCCGTCTGTTGAGGTGCATTCAGGTGTGGGTGCATGAAGTGACCACGCGACAACAAAAGGCTTAACTTAAGTGTACTATTAAATCATATCAGAAAACAAACAAACGTCTTGGTTCTAACCACTCTCTTCAGCCGTCAGGTCCCGCACTCCTTCTCCTCACCTCTCGTCCTCCCTCCTTAGCTTCCTTTTAGTGATTAGTTCATTAGGTTCAGCTGGGTAGTGTGGTTCTCACCCCCACCGCCATGATGCTTTGTAGTCCCTGCAGCAGTCAGTGAGCGGGACGTACTTGCTGGCGATGGCCCTGCCTGCCTGCCTGCCTGCCTGTCTACTGCCTTTTAACAGGCAGAAACCTTAAGCAGAACCAGGCTCTGGGTGGGCGTCCATCTGCCTTGACCGGTTGGGTAGAGAGAGATGGGGGTGTACCACAGACTGAGAGAAAAGCAAATGGATGAGATAAAACATGGAGAGTATGGATTATGGAAGACAGTGTATAGAGTGACACACAGACAACAGCTATCTAATTTTGGAGTTTAAGTTTGCTTCCTTTGTTAAACTGATGAATGAATTAAGTATTTCATAAAATATGCACATGCAAGTCCTACAAGATAATAACAGGCTAACTGATAGGTATCCCCTTAGACAACAACCTGATGCAAGCCTCCCTGCCTCTCAAAATTAAATCGCATCAGAAGTCATGAGAAAAGCGGAGGAGACAGTAGCGACTTCAAAAATAATTACTTGGATTGATTACTGATTGCAGTTTTACAATGCCATTGGTCCCTGTGTGCACTAGGATGTTTTTCACAGAACATGTCCTTGGGAAAGCAGTACATATTTGTGTTAACACTTATGCCTTTGTTATATTTAATAACAAAATATGGTTTGAGTTTGAGGCCCAGCTGATATCTTCCCCTTTAGCCCTTTGCTTTCAAAATTACACTCAGTCCTTACCCTGCTGTGGGAGGGTGACATTATGCAGGTCATCTGATGGAGAGCCAGGCTCCTGCAGCAGTGGTTCAAATATGTTCTCAAGTTGTACACTTTGTTGTTTGAGAGGTTTGTCGCTAACCTTTCGCAGCTTTCCACGGATGTGTTCAACTAAGCACGGGTGTTGAGGTGAAGTGCTCTGCCTGGATGGTCGTGCAGGCCAATCAATAGCATAATAGCAAATCTCAGGGAGCTTGGTAGTGGCTTTCACTCGTCCTCCCACTTCCCAGGGAAATTATTTATTCCTAAGGTTTGTGCCAAGAGTGTTCCAGATTTATTGCCAGACAGAAGGCCCCCCTGTTTCATAGTAGTCTTGTTGGTCTCAGTCAGCCATGTGTTAGCATTTTCTTGTCCACTGTTTTGAGTCCATAGTAAAGTGGCATCACTGCCACACGGTCCATTCACCTCCATATTCACTTCTAATCGGTGTATCGTAGTTTCAAGCACTGCTATTTTAAGGAGACATTTGTGGAAATCATCCATGGGGAATGGGGGAATCTTGTTAACTAGCATCAGCTCGCCCCAGCTAATCCATTTGCAGGCAATTGTAGTTCAGTACACTGAGACAGGAAAAGGCTTGTGCTGTTTGTAGGCCAGCAACACGCTGTGAGAGCTGATCCTTTGTATGCGGGGCTGTAACCCTGCACACATAACAAAATGTCATGGGCCTCCACATATGCTTTGCCATACACCTTGTGCCTGTGTGTTCTTTTCATTTAGGTGCAATAACACTGAGGCCATAGTATGCAGTGTGTGCATCCAGACAGCCTAATAACTCCACTGCACTGGAGTAGCTGACAAGTAAATTGCTGGAGATATTGATGCATAATACTACACTGAGCAATTCTCTAACCATAATCCGTGTCAGCTGCAGAGTGTGTACTGTATGTAAAATACAGAGCATTTTGTAAACAGACCATTTAGTCCCCTTGAGTTACTGCGACAGAATACTCTTGGCTGATCCATGCTTGTCTTTACAACATACCACTTGCACAAGAAAGACTTGACACTAATCATAAATAATAATGATGATAACAATAATAATAATAATAAACTTTATTCATATAGCACCATTCCTACAAGAAATGCAGTTCAAAGTGCTTTTCAAAAAGAAATAATTGCCCCGAGTGCTTCACAGTTAACACTGTCAATAAGATAAAATGCAATTAAGACATATAGAACACAGAAAACAGGAAAAGATATGCATAAAAGTAAAAGTATTTTAAAACCACTAAAAAGCCAAATGCAAATAGTTAATTAAAAGCTGCTGTAAAAAGATGTCAGACTTAAAGATATGTAGCGAGTTGGCTTCCCTGATATCTATTGGCAGTGTGCTCCATAGCTCTGGGGCATAATAAATAAAGGCTGCATTCCCAATGTTCTTACTGCTGTTTCTTGGGACATTCAATAATCCAGCAGCAGATGATCGAGTGTTCTCGTAGGTACATAATTAGCAAGGGAGTTAGAAATGTAGCCTGGTCCTAGTCCATTTATGGCTTTATACACAAAAAGGACCTTAAAATCAATTCTAAAAGCCAGTGCAAAGCAGGCAAAGCTGGACTAATGTGCTCTCTCCTCTTGGTTCTAGTTAACAGCCGAGCTGCAGCATTTTGAATGGGCTGAAGTCCTTTGAGCTTCGTAGTAGACCATAGAGATCCCTCTAGCTGTAATAAAACCTATGATAATGGACCCAAAGCCATAGAGCCTCAGTGTAAAATGCTCCTCAGTGCTGCTGCTGATTTACTGTCTCATTCATCTTAACCTAGTGGGCAACATTCACATATTTCGTGTTTCCTATTATGAGGCCATTTCATCCTTAATAACATGTTTTCAGGGATTTTACCATTTAAAACTTTGCACACATGTCATTTAACATGCTAAAGAAGTACAACCTGTATTAGTAATTACAGACCCATATGTATTCTTCCTGTTCTGTCAAATATAGTAGAAACATGTGTAGCGGCACAACTGATCAGTCCTCTTAAACAGTCACTTTAATCTACACCCCATGGGTTCAGTTTCAGACTAAGTCAATCAGCAAACAGCCAACTTTGCTGCCTGTGCATGTTTGACACAGTTAATCACAACATACCTCACAGAAAAAAATGGCTAAATTAAAATGTTCTTTTGCTGCTTTATGGTGGAAACAGTGTCACCCACTCTCAGTTGTAACGTTGCTGTGCCCCAGGGCTTAATTCTAGGTTCACTCCTTTTCAGCTTATACATCAATGATTTACCCTCTTTGTGTGTGTGTGTGTGTGTGTGTGTGTGTGTGTGTGTGTAACCATGCTCTGCTCTTAAACTCGCACAGATAATTAAGGTCATCAAAAAGTGGACTGTTTTTCACGAAAACAGCAATTGACTTTCCTTAACATTCACTTTATGCATCAGGTGAGAACCTACAAGTTGTTTTCAGTTTAAGATTCCTTGGTGTCACCTTAGACTAAACTCTCTGCTTCAAAAAGTTCAAGGCAAACAATTTCAAATTGATTCGGAAATACCTGACGCCTGAAGCTGCCTGCCTGAAGATTCGCTGCCATGCTACCGATTTTCTCCCATAACACGCTGTTTAACCACACCTCTTACCATTGATACGCCTGTACAATCTATATACAGACAAGCTCTTAAGGTCCTAATAATTACATACAAGAAATTATTAAATTTGAAATAAAACCAAAGCAATGTGAGATTAGATTCAATATGACAATATAAATGCAGTTTATTTAGATTAAATAAAATGTGATAATATTCAGTTTTGTGGAATGACGAGGTGAGAGGAAATGTATGAGAAAAGTAACATTGATAATAAGATTTACTTGTTGATATAAACACAAGTTACAGTAAGATAAGGTTAAATGACGCTGTTGAAAAGTGTTAAAACAAATGTCCTGCACCATGTTTGATTGTGATTGATATGTTCACTGTGTGTATTGGCAGGTGTTTATATGAAAATGTGAAGGGGTTGTCTTTTGTTGGTATCCCACCTGGTCTGGCCCGGGTCCTGTTCATTTCCTGGCTGGATGACAGTCACTGACCTGCTGGAAACACTACTCAGCCTGCCAGCCGGACGCCACACACACAAACAGAGACACTCTCGCTCACACACAAACAGTACAGATTAAGTTTTATCAGATGACTGTCAGCAGCTTGGCCAGCGCTCTGTCAGGTCATCATCACCTCGCTGTCACACACACACACACACACACACACACACACAAACACACACACGCCCAGCTCGATGGTCTTAGTTCACCACTCAGAATAAACCCTTTTCTTTGATGTAAGCCAACAATTTTATGAAATTTAAGAAAAAGAAAATACATATTCTGCTACATGTATATGTCTACACATATGTATATATATACACTGCTCAAAAAAATTAAAGGAAAACGTTTTAAGCACATTAGTCCATACCAGTATAGATATCCAGCATGATTTTTTATTCCCATTGAGATCTGATGTGTTTTCAATGTGTTCCTTTAATTTTTTTGAGAAGTTTATACAGCTCTGGAAAAAATTAAGAGACCACTCCAAATTTTACAAATTGTCCAAAGTTAATTTTGCTTAAAAACATACCTATAAATAGTAAAACCAGAGAACTGATAATTTTGCAGTGGTCTCTTAATTTTTTCAAAGATCTGTATATAACTGTATATATCTGTATATGTGTATAGCATTTCACTAGTTACGTTACCTTTGTTATATCCTGACAGCAGATGTTTCCACTTACTCACAATACTGTAGATACCAAGCAAATCTGGCAAGAAACAAGGGACTTGAATTCCTTCACTTGAGGTCCCCCAGGTAAACCTGCAGAACGTACCTGGGGAAAAGATGTCTGGGCTACCTTGCTAAGCCTTCTGCCACTGTAACCCGGATCCTGATAAGTTCCTACGAATAAATAAATGAATGGTTGTCTTGAAAAGAAATATTCTGATCTTACACCAGCGTAGTCATAAAAATAAATTTGTTTCTGAGTAATGTCACTGATGCCTGTGGAGATGACAAGATTAGGTGAAGGGTGAGGGACAGGAAACAACTCGAGCTCCTTTTAGAGTCTCTTTAAATCTCACTGCCACCCAGAAACATGGTAGAATTTATTAACCTGCCACAGTCAGTGTTTCTGTTGTATGCGTGTGTATGATGGTTGCACATTATACTGTACCTCATCTGTACATTTAGATTGGTACTGTATGTGTATATATCCAGCCAGGCCGTGGCCTCCTGACAGGGTTATGAGAAATAACCAAATTTGAGATCAAAATAATGACCTCCATTATTGTAATTCTCCTCCATTTTAGGTCAAACGACTGCCAATAAACACCTCAATTATGCCCTATCCACCGATGGGGCGCAATCGACCGCAAGAGGCTCCTTACAGATCTTTTTTTGGCTCTACGGGTGTGGTCCAGCACTTAGCCAGGCTGACTGTTAAAGACGCTGTTTAAGTGTTTACTCTTTTCACTGTCATTTGGTAGATCAAAGATGAGGTTCAAGCGGTGTCATAAAATGGACTACTGTTTGGAATGTAGCAGGTAGATATCACTGATAGGACCATAGCATTTCGGGATTATTGTACATAAAAGGCCCTCCATAATGCCAGAGCAGCCTACTACTCATCATTAATAGAGGAAAATAAGAACAACTTCAGGTTTCTGTTCAGCACTGTAGCCAGGCTGACAGAGAGTGATAGTTCTATTGAGCCATGTATTCCCTTGGAGCTCAGCTGTAATGACTTCATGAGCTTCTTTAATGATAAAATTCTAATTATTAGAGACAAAATTCAGCACCTCCTGCCCTCAGATGGT